>JABXWE010030619.1:0-19088 GCA_014611495.1 Limonius californicus
ATATAGTGTTTCTTCTTTCATTTTTATGTGGGTATGGAGTAAAATTTTAAACCGCCTGTTTTGTATTCAAGAAAATATTTATTACCTTTTGTCAACTCCAAGGCTTTACATATTTAAGATGATAAACAACACAACACAGAAGATTTCATTTCAATTAAAATCTATTGACGTCAAACATTTTCCGAACGGTACTTGAAAAAGTTCAGAAACGCGTTAGCATTTTTTTTGCTGTTTTCTAACCTCCTAGACCTCTCACGTTGAAAAATGTTCTGACGCATTTACTAACTATTTATTGCTTTAGCAATTCGGCATACTTTCATTTAAATTTAAAATGAAGTGCAACCGTAATTTAAACTTCCTAAAATGTAACTTAATAGTATTTAAAGGTTCTTCGAGTTTCTTAACGTCAGGATATTCTTCTCGTGCTCTCTTTTGGCTAAATCGTGTCAAAAAATAGCAAAGGGGCATTAAAATGTATAATTATTTTGCGTTCCAGAATATTCCTGATAAATAAGTAACTAATAGGTAAAATATAATATAAATATAATAACTTAAATGACGATTTTAGATAAGCATGTAATAAGAAAACATTTTGCCCAGAAAAAAATTTATTTTCTTTTGAACCCTAATTATTATCTATTCCTATATTTCTTATCTTATTGCATTATGTTTCTATAGTCGAACCACAAATTTTCATACCTATTTTAGTTAACGGAAACTGTATTTTAAGAAATAAAATGTCTATAGCAGTTTCAGATTTGGGTTATGAAAACCAGATTTTATTCCTATAATTCCTGCTTACAGTGCAAAAATAAAGTTTTTTTTCAGGGGACTTAAAGTATATTTTAAAATATGCAATATGATTTTAAAATCAGTTTTTTATATAAATTGTTAGGCAGCGGTTTTTGCCTGCTGTGAATATTACTTAAATTTACGCTTAACAAATAAATATCTATTAAAATATAGATAACTTCTGTCGGTCAGCTTTAACAGCTGGAAAGAATTACAAATGTTCGAAGAAAAGGCCGTATAGGCCGAAAAACAAGGGGCGGTAGAGTCTTAAGAAGGGTCAACAACGGCAGTCTAAAGCAAACAGTGTTGTTGGTAGCTGGGCGTAAGTTTGCATATCTTTGGCATAATAACTAATTAATGGTGTTTGCCAACCTAGTAACTATTTGTGATTCTCTAAACTGAGATAAGGTGCAAATTTAATTTTATGGTTTATATCCCATGAAGTGTTATATGTGTTCATCCAAAGGGTTACGTATTGTCTACTTGTTATTATATGTGGTTTACAAGCATTGGATCCTATTATGGCTATTAAAATATAATAAAACCAATGTCGATTCCCACAAAATTTAATACATATATGAACGTAGAAAATTGTAATGTAAACGCTTTCGGATTAACTATGATCCATCTTCAGACCAAAAACAACCCAAGCACAAAGTACTTGCAAATAAACATTAAAGTGGTAAAAAATAAAAAAAACTATTGCGTGAGCATACTACAACAACTTAAAAACAAAAACTGCAACGCCGGCAGGTCCAAATATAAATATCATAGTTACATTAAACGTCAAAATAACATATTGCGTTATATAACGTTTAATGTAACTATTTTATTTGCATTTTGACCTGCCGGCGTTGCGGTTTTTGTTTTTAAGTTGTCGTAGCATGCTCAAGCAATAGTTTTTTGATTACCACTTTGATGTTTATTTTCAAATACTTTGTGCTAGGGTTGTTTTTGGTCTGAAGATGGATTATAGTTAATTCGAAAACGTTTACATTACAATTTTCTAAGTTCATATATGAAATTTTGTGGGAATCGACATTGTTTTCATTATATTTTATTAAATATATCCCACTATGAGACCCCTGGACTTCTACGAATTTACCTATTATGGTTGTTATACAAGATTGGTGTGTCTATGTAAGTAGTTGTTGGATATAGTAGCGTAGTGAATATAAGTAGCTATATGAATAGATAATGTGTGTGGCATAATTAATCATTATTTACCTAGCAATCATTCGGGAGGTAGTCAGTCGGAAGAGGTTCCATCAAAAATGTGCCTACGTCGAATTATTATTATTATGAAGGCAACATGTATGTCAGGAGGGCATCGACTGACTTTTACGTGGGGGCGTGGACGCTAATGATACTCTCCCCTTCGTATGTGGGATTGAAGGGGTACGCCCCTCCCCCCGGGACTCCTGTAAATAACAGAGAGACGTGGTTCATAGTCTAGTTCCCTCTGGAGGATTGGTGCAGCAGAAGATATGCATAATTGTAGTAATTAGTCTATGATTACGAATGACTGCGGCCACAGCAGCTAGCCGGCAGATGTGCATCCGTATCCTGTTCGAGTCATGATCCAGGGGCAGGGGGCTGGAGGACACCCAGTGAGTACAAATGCCCAACATTTATTGAGAGATCGATAAGTCTGTGTATTATTATCTGTTGCCTGTCACCTGCCTGTCACAGCCAGGAAGTGCATAAATGAAATACAGAAGCGCTGCAACCGTACTTAAAATTGAAAATTCAGTAGTTTTTATTCGGCCCCCGTAAGATCGACCATAACAAAATTGGAAAATTTTATTTAAGAGGTAGATAGCGCATTTGAAAATGTAAGTACTTGAGGATGATGGTTTTAACATACTATTCCTAGATAGAATGTAATAACGTTTGAAGTCTGTTTTACAATAAAAGGCCTTACTCATTCGAAGGGTTTTTAATATTTATTAATATTTGTTATGGTTCATGTCTATGGGCGGAGTTCTCCTAATTAAATAGCGCCATCCAAAGATCTGACTTAAGAAATCGCCAGTGAGTCGACTGTTAAGACGGTTCATATTTATTATACAAGGTGGCCCACCGAAAACGAAACAGGCATGGTTTGTGACACTAAACCTCAATTCTTCAAAAAACGTCCAAACATGTCAAACTAATTTGCTAGGAGGACATGTAATCCGCCTATTTCCGTGACTGTCACCCTACATATTTTAAATAGCAAAGGTATCGAAAGATATACCATTTAAAAGCTTGATGAATTTGCTTAACAGTAGTAGTATTTTTAGATTCCGGCGATGCAGTGCAAAATTGCAGGGTAAAATGTTCTGGAACGTTTATGGAATAATTAGACGGCATTGGTTGACCTCATGTTGGCGTAAACATTTGAATGTTTTTTACGTCAAAGTTATGCTGTATTTCGTAGTTGTCAATATTTTCTCTGAACATTTAAAGTGGTTTATCGAATTCAGAATGAGTTGAAATAATTGTGTTTTTTCTTCGGAAACAATTAATGTGCCAGTAGAAGCAACGAATTGTTCAATCAGTAACATTCACAACTATGCGAATCGCAAGTATGTCCTCGAGAAAATTTTAGGAGGCCGGGTCTGTCGTAAATAAAAAGTGAAATGCTGAAAATGCGGTAAGAAATAAAGTGGTGAAAGTAGCGGTTCTGGGCCACGTTGTTGTCGATCTTACGTTGAGTACAAGGCAAATGGCTATTGTATCGGATATTAATTGAACAAGTGTTCAACGAATTTTAAAACGCCACGAGTTTTATCCCTACAAGATTCATTTGCTGCAAGATCTCAATGAAGACGATTTTGACCACAGTTTGCAATTTCCTGAGACTAGAAGTGAGCGACTGATGAATAACCCAAATTTTCTTTTTAACGTTTGGTTTTTCCGACGAATTCATTTTTTTTTTTCGTAAATGGTACAGTCAAGTTCCATAATTCTCGCTATTGCGTAGCTTCTAAACCTAGGATATTTTACCAAACATTCACATGAAAAATTAAATATTTGGTTGGCATTTTTGATGATCATCCAGTTGGTTCTTTCGTCTTTCCTGGTAATTTAACTGGACAGATGTACTTGGAATTGTTACAAGACAACATTGATTCAATATGAACAGATATTATAGAGAATGATGATCATTACCTTTATTACTGAACGGACGCATGTCGAACATTTACTACCCTGAAATTTTTGACTGCATTTTCGCGGGAATTAATGCTTGGAATCCAAAAATAAAAGCACTACTGGTAAAGCAAATTCATCTCGCTTTCAAATGATCTGTCTTGATATCCCTTGCCATATAAAATTTTTAGGGTGAAAATCATCGCAGCTTTGGGGTTGAAGACAGGTGAACAGAAATAGCAGCCGTATTGCATGCCTCCCTGGCAAATTAATTTGACGTGTTCGGTATTTTTCGAAGAACTGAAGTGTAATGTCACAAAACACACCTATTTCGTTTTAGGTGGGCCACCCTGTATAAAAATTTGTTCACATCGGTTCAATTCTGTATAATTATTACAGGGTGTCCCATGACGTGAGGTCACTACTTCACCTACGTGTAGGAGAGGTGAAAAGACGTCGAAACATTTTCTCTAAATCGACTATTAAAGAAATTATGGCCCGTTTTAGTTAAATACTGAAGCAGCCGAAACAATAAATGATATTAAGTGGTATTTGACACAAACTGTCTACGTTACTGTGGAAATGATATTATTTACTTGTATGTCAAACAGTAAAGCACCTTAAAGTTGATTTCTCTGCTTGCGTTTATTAACAGTATTGATAAAGTTTAATATTATAACGCAGGAGTACGCCGATACCCATTACATGTATGGTTTTTGTGATGGAAACTCAGTAACAGCTGCTCGAGAATATGGGTTGAGATTTCCAAATCGGCGACTACCAGACCAACGAGTTTTCTAACGAGTGCACAACCACCTTTCCCTTTCGCGAAATCGTCGACTGAGCGTCCAATACAGCAAGTACTAGACAATGAGGACTACATACTGCGAGAAATTGGTAATAATACCAGCACCTCTGTTCGCCGTGTGTCTGCACAAGTTAATGAACTACGAATACGAGATTGGAGAACACTAAAACGTCATGGTTTATATCCATTTCATATCCAGCCTGTTCATGCCCTCTTACCTACAGATTTCGCTAGTCGCATGGAATTTTGCCGCTGGGTCATTTATTCACGGATGAGGTAACATTTAGAAGGACTGGATTAATGAACAGAAGGAACAGATCTTGGAATTTGAAGAATCCACACGAAATCACAGTGTCAAATTATCAATTATTTCAGTGAATATCTGGTGTGGAATTATTTATAACATGCTCATTGATCCATTCGTTTTTGAGAATCATTTGTCACCGCTGGCAGATATTTAAATTTTCTAGAAGATCATTTGGGAGGATTGTTAGATGATGTCCTTCTGACGACCATACATGGTATGTGGTACCAGCACGACGGTTCCCCTGCGCTCTTTCCGTTACGTGTTAGACAATTTTTGAATCAACGGCCTGACCTGGCCCCCAAGATCCCCGGACTTAACTTGTTTAGATTATTATTTGTGAGGTCATATGAAAAATATGGTATATCAAACACCATCAGCGACTGTTGAAGATCTTAGGAGACGCATTTTTGAGGCAGCAGAGCAGAGCTAATTCGGAATAACAATGATATGCTGCCTAGAGCAACCAGATCTCTCTTAAGAGCGAAAATGAGTCTCGAGAGCAACGGTGGCCATTTTGAACAATCTGTTGGCGGCATGGGGTCCAACGTTTGCATGTCAGTTTCTGGGAATTTTTAGTTTTCCGGAAGGTCTGGCATAATGGCTATAAATTGTGTTATTGGCGGCCCTTTGTCTTCGCCGTTTCAAAGCTGCCAAACTCCCAAGTCACACGTGTAAGCTTTACGAACATGTGGCTACCACACGTAGCCAGAGTGACGTCACATACCCCACTTATTTTAAGTGAATTTTGGTGCCCTAGAAGTTTAAGTTTTATTTTTTAGTAAAGGAGTACGTTTTTGAAGTCCAAGATATAAGGACATAAATGTAAATTTGCTTTATGTACCTGTGTTTATATAAATATATTTTGGCTTCTGTAACTCATTTATATTATTACATCCGATAAGAGAAAACATAGAAGACTTATAATTTTAAAGTGCTTCGACGAATTATTTGCATATCATTTAATTCAACACAATCTTTATAGTGAATTTAAACTAAAATAAAAATAAATATTGGCTTTTCTGAAATTGTAATTATTTAATAAATAATAATTTAACACTGTGTATTTTGAAAACAGTTTACTTTAGGGCATAATTTTATTAGAATTTTTAACTATATTTGGCCTAAACATCACGTACACGAAGTAATGACCTCACGTCGTGGGACACCCTGCATAATAGGTCTTGCGTCTTGCTTGATTTCTAGTTAAGAAGAATGTATCTAAAATCCATTGCTAATTGCATTAATTTTTATATTAAACGCTCTTTGCAGTTCATGTACACAGTGAAACGAATTACATCACCAACTGCACCTGCTCTTTGTCATTTCAAACAGTGAATTGCAAAACTCTTACAGTCGTTACATAATTAATCTTTTAAACAAATATGAAATTTAGCTACACTTCCTTAATATTATTGAGGATTGCGACGATATATTGCTGTTGCAGTGACTAACATAAATAGTGAGCTGACTGAATATCATTTCCCAATAAATTCTTGAAATTATATACTTCAGGATATTAATTTAATGTAAAAAGGCGTTACATTTCAATAATTTCAAGTCTGCGTACATTCGCGTGTTTTAAAATACTTCATTATTAGGACAGTTGCTTACGAAACTAAATTAAACGCACAGGATTGCCTAAAACTTTCGTATATTAAACAATACTTTTAAATTGATGTTATTATTTTCTAATATATCTCGCTATAAGAATTCATACTACATATAAAATATTTTATGTTAATTTTTATTGAATACAGTCTTTTTTCATATAGAACACTCTCTGTATATTTTATACTTTCTGGTATAAAGTCCATTTCAGCGAGCAACTTTATTGAAAAAAAAAAGATTCTTACAACTCAAAATATTTATAACATTTTTTCCTATGGTATGGCATTTATTTACTTATTTATTTAATGTCGGCCTATTTTTACTACTGTACTCAATGATTAGATTACATATTTCAAAACATTGCTGGAAGAATTTAATTGCGAATCGAAACATATACTGGGCGTTCCATTCATAATAACAAAACTTTTGCATAACTTACAAACTAATCAATGAGACAATAAAAAAACCAAGAGTTCATAGAGACACACCAAATTGTTGAGCCACCCTGTATATGGATCTGGTAATGACTGAATTTAATGTATAATTGAAAGGAAAAAGATTTATTTATTATACGTTTTTGTATGATTTTATATTATAAAAATCGATTTGCTTAAAATAGATATTTGTGTGAAGATCCACAAACTCATTGGCAATAACCAATTAAAAGTAATACAATTTGCGCCGCTACAATAATAAAATATTTAAAATCACCAGTACGTTGCATTAGAAACCATACAATAGTGCTATAAGATAATATAAATTATGATTAAAATACACTTTACTAAAAGTATTATACGTTTTTCCTTGTCATAAAAATTATATATTTCTTTTGTAAAGTAATTCCTCTCAGCATAGCTTTTTGAATGATTTAAATCTAGGAATTGATAACTAAAACTATTATTTTGAAAGTGGCTACGTTTTCCCTAACAACGTATTTGTTACAATAACCATAATACTTTGTGGGCACTATTTGGAGACTTCTTTGAGTTAACGTGTAATTCCGATGAAGCAGATATAAGTAACAAATTAAAATATTAATTAATGCATAAAATAAATTACTATTGTTTAAAACGTCTTCTGTGTCGTTTATAATTCTTTTGCAAAAATATAACTTTAACTATATAATATTTAATATTGATCAACATTTTGTAATAAACTAATTTGCTATTCCATCATGAGTTACCTTCGTAAGTTGAGAAACATTACTAAAGGAATTTATTTTCAAATAGTTATGCTTATCGAAATAATAAAATATATTTAGAAAATCGGTAGAGATGCAACAAGTTCATTGATCGATCTGCACTTGAATTTATTTAATTAATTAATTAAGTAATTCATTAAATAATAAAATTTAACACGTTTTAAAATTTAATTAGAAAAAATATCTCGTTTAATTTTGAAAAAATAAAATATCCAAATAGGATATTAAATGTAAAATGTGTAACTAAATTGTACTTACTAACAAAAAAAATTTTTTGTGATGTTACAAAACTCCTTCGAGTTAATGTTTAGAATTCATGATGTAAATACAAACAATAAATTAACAATAATAATTAGCGCATAAAATGGAAAGGTATGTTAATGTTGCCTACTTACAAGACTGTTTCCTATTGTTTGGAAATTATTTTGCAAAACATTCTGTATTTTTTATTATTGCCAAATAAAATTCATCACTGACAATAAAGCTTGTGAAAAAAATTAATATTTTATGTGTTGAGTACAAGGAAAACTGTAAAGTTGTGCATGTTTTAACTGCGGTTATGAAACTTTCAGAATAAATTAATGTCTGCATCAGAAATAACAAAGTTGTGTCTTCGATAAAACATTTAATGTATCATTAAAAATTAGCAGAAATATAAGGTTGTCAAATTACCATTACCAAATTTAATTAATTAGTCCTTTAAATCCATAAGATAATGAAATTAATTTATTATACTTTTTTAAATTTTAAAAATAAAATTTAGTTTAATTTGAAAACAATTTACCTAAAATAGATATAAATTGTGCGGATAAAAATCTTTATAAAGTATTTATAATTAAAAATGTATTGAGCAAAAAATTAATAATTGTTTATTTCTGTGATACTGTTTGAAAACCTTTCCAATTAATGTTTAGTAACGATGGTATAAACATGAACAATAAATTAAAAATATGAATTAAAGTGTAATCAAAAAATATATTTCAAATTATTTACAAAGTATTATTTTGAATTTTTTTAATATTTAATTTTTTTTACTACACATAAAAGAATAAAAATTGGTGAGGTATAACGGAAATAAAAATTACTCACGGTTGCCTTTTTTACATCCGAACAAAAACTACCATAACAACGAACTAAGGCGTTTATCTGAAGTGTTGAAACTTATAACAAAAAGCGAAGTCAGACAACTCATGCACATAAATAAGAAAAATCAAGAGAGTCACGTTTAAGCAGATTAAAAGCATTTACTAAACTAAAACGTTAAATTCTTAATGATAACATGCAAGAAGTCAGAGGTAGGGGTTACTGGATAATCCAACGCAACACGGAATCCCCGGAGTATTACGTGCGCCTAAGAGCTCCGGCTGCTCGATGGACTCATTCGGAAATTCAAGTTCAAACCATTGCCATTCGAAATGCGTACGTAATTGTTAAGTAGGTAGGCAGGTTTTATTCTTGTTGCAATTAGTCACCGTTGCAGATGAAAACGGGAGCTGGAATTTACTGGAATATTAGTTATTACACAGTGCAACTTAATACAAGGAAATTCGATTTGTATTGGTTAGAGGTCAACTTCTTGAATTCCACAGAACCGCTTGAAAAATGTCAATTAAAAGTTTGTTGCGGGTATTTAAATACGGATACGACACATTTACAAGCAGGTAATAAAATTATGGAGATAGATAAGATATAACCTAAAAAAATATATTTTCATGGGCATATCCAACTACTGATGTCATATGCATGTCTCTACACACCTTAATTTAGAAAAAAACGGACGTAAGATGTCCCGTATAGAAAACGAACCCACGCTTTTGGTAAAAATAATTATTATACGAAATTCCCAGAAAGATGCTTATGTAATTTATGTGTATATAATTGTAAATGCAAATTAGAATAATTTTTGTGCAAAATTTTAATAAAATAATCAGTATGTAAAAATAATGTTACTAATAAATTTCAGCAAGATTATTAGCCTTTTGTTGCTCAATATTATTTTTAGATATTAATTAATAATATTTAAATAATGTAGAAACAATTTACAAATTATTAAAATATCTTGTCTAATTTTTAGCTTCGGGCTTGGAATATTTTTCAAGCCGTGGCTGTTTATTTTTCAAAATCCCTACATACGCCAGGCATTTTAAAAAATTTGATCTTTAATACCTAAAAAGTTTGACTATGTTAAAATTAAATTGATACTTATTGCTTGTTTATTATACTAGCAATACTTTTAAGAATCGCATTTTTATTTAACCACAGTATTTCAAAGAATTACTCTACTTCTTTCTAAAATTGACGGCTTGGTTTAGTTAGAGTCCTTAAGATATTACTTGCAAATCTTATGTAATAACTGACGATAATTTTGCTGCAGTATACTAGTAATAAATTATTTTGATTATAACTTCCGTTCCAATCAGAACCATACACGTTTCCATAATTAGAAATCCTGAGACACAAAATATTGCACGTCAATAAATTATTAGGAGAAAGCCAGTTATGATCCATTTACAATTTTGGAATTTTGTATGACTGTGTTAGCAATATATTTTTAATCTTTGTATTTTCTGTGAATATAAGAACGTATTGGTTGTACGAGAACATAAATTGATTTTGGGATTTCACTGAAATACGTATCAGTTGAAGGTTATAAAAATACAAAATTGTAATTTATTACAAAAATTATCTATAATTTGTGTGTTGATTGTTATTGTTTTAAAATTGATTAGTGCAATCAATGAAATACATTTTTAAAAATTTGGCCCCGAAAGCGAAAATTTGGCATGTTTTAATAGTATTTTTTTAAAGAACTAATCTGTAATACCGATTTTAATGATACAAGCAGTGGCGGCTCGCCAAGTGAAGTAGGTGAAGTGGCTCTTCGCCCAAAATTTTCATTCAATTGCGAATATTTATTTAAATAACACAAGTTATTTATCGATATTACACCTACTAGGAGTCGTTTATTTATGCCATACATACTTGTAGATACAATAAGATTAGTGAAAACAAACACATTACATTTTTTCTGGTCTCCATGTATTTAAAATTTAAATTTTAAATTCAGTCTGTCGAGCGTGATCGCAGTGATCACAAAAAATCTTACCTACAACCCTCATGCAATTGTAGTGAAGAGTCAGCCTCAAACGTATTTTAATTCTGCGCTTATACCTCCGTTGCCATGGTAACGCCCACGTCAATATCTACAATTGGTTCACGGTCAGTTGCACAAGTGAAGTGCTCAGTCGCAATCAGCCGTTGAACTTCATATTCGGGTTTGACTGTCGGTTTTTAAACGATTTCACCATTCACATTTTTAGCTGTAGTATTTAATGATATTTTCTCTCTCACTGACATACTATTTGATGTTCTCCAAAAGAAATCATTGGATATTAATTTTTGTATTACAAAAATAAATAAAACTATTATACTATTATAGAGGAAAAGGAATGACGATTTCTTTGATACACTCTTCGAAAAAACTAAGGAAATAGAAATAACAAAAATCGATATTGCCAAGCGCCCTAAGCGGGAATACGCTAGCGTTACAAATAAATACAGAAGAAAATATAGAATTTTGTTTAATGAAGTACTGGATCACATTGTAATGGAAATGGAAGTAAGATTGCGATAGGTTACAATTCATGTCTTTGGCTGATACTACGAAACCGAAATTCGAACAATATGATTCGTGTTTTCCGTCTAAAGCATTTGAACGTTTAGGTCAATTTTATGGCATAATATTTACAAAAAGTCAGCGTCTTAAAAACGAATTAAATCTTCTTTATACCGATGAAAGTTACCGCAATCTACAGACCCAATAGTTACTAGAAAAGCTCAATGAGAACAAAGAAATTTTTACCGAAGCCTACAAATTGTTTTGCCTGCTATTAACTATTCCGTCGACCAGTGCATCAGTGGAAAGAAGTTTTTCTTGCTTTAAACGAATAAAAACGTACTTAAGAAATGCAGTATCTCAAGATAGGCTTTCTTCTTTGGTAAGTATTTCAATTCCAAAAGAACTCTTTATAGAATTAATAAAAAAATCAACCATTTTACGAAGACATAATAAATAATTTTGCTGCATTAAAGAACAGAAGGATAGACTTGATCTGCAAAAACTGGGTATATTGATATTGAATTATATTTTTTCTATTTTTTATTATTGGGGTTATTATAATAGCACTTCACCTATTTTTTTACCCGCCACTGGATACAAGTCATTTAAACATTAAAATGTATTTATTCCATAATCTATTTAACACAAATTGGAAATTCTTTAATAGAACTGAAAACTGTCCATTTCCCAAATTTTAGAAGAAATTGTTTAAATTTTGAAATACATATTGCAGAGGCCAAAAAGAGGTTGGCAATTAATAACAAACAACGGGAAAGTTTGATTCTGACCAACGAACGGGTTATCGAAACCTTTAACATTAGATATTTTAATAGCTTTTTATCAGTAATATAAATTAGCCAGAATAAAAGATTACAAAGCTAATATTTTTGAATATTACGTTTACCAAAACTTTGAGTATGCATCCTTGTTTACTGCTTCTTATAGCATAGTCGCACTCGTTTTCACTTGAATTGTTCCATTCTTGCCTATCTCAACGAACCTTACATTGTCGCTACTTTAACACAAATTTGCGTAACTATAAACACCCTATACACTTGCGTAGATTGTTGCTGATGTAAGACGCATTCTTAATAATTCGCTTAAAACGTCTCTTCATATACTAAATTAATATTGACAACTTAAGGTGAAGCAACTTAATTGTAATACTAAAGTATCAATATAATAGTGTTGTGGTGCAAGTTTAGCTCGCCTCTCCGTGGTGCTCCCTGGGTAACGCTAAAAAGCTAGAACAGTTGGAGACTAGACCAAACCACAACTTGGATTTCCTGGCCATTCGCACATAGATAAATACAAGCACGAAAAAGGTCCTCTGTACCACATGACAAGAAATATCGAACCAAGCATCCGAATTTGCCAACTAAAAGTTGAAGGTATAAGCAAGTCTAAATGCCAATACCTATTAAGGCCACTGCAGGAAAATAATGTGGACCTACTCCTCATACAAGAATCTCACTTAGAAAATGAGGACCAGGCCAGAACAAAAGCAAAAATTCCCGGCTACGATATTATTGGAGCCACTTATCACCAGCATTACGGGAATATAACTTATGCACGAAACGATACTGAAAATGTGTATCTCATATCAACAACAGCGAAAAACGGTATCCACACGATTACCGTCAAAGTCGGAGACATAACGATCTATAACATCTATAAATCACCAGTGGTTCTATGGTCTGACAAAGTCCTGCAACTCCATCCGCACCCGGCAGTCTACTGCGCAGATTTTAACAGTCACCATAGTAACTGGAAATGCTGCCGGAAAAACACAAATGGCGAATATCTGAACGACTGGGCAGAGAATAGCAATCTGTACCTACTTTTTTGATGCGAAGCACATACGTACTTTTAGATCTAAAGCCTAGAATAGGGAATACAATCCTGGCCTAATTTTTACCTCCACTGACGCAAAAAACAACCCTTGCATGCAAATAGACGAGCCATCGAAGACTTCCCAAACAGCCAGCACTGACCAGTACTTTGTGAACTGGGTAGCCAAATACTAATAATCAAATCCCTCCCCAGGCCCTGATGGAACCTGTCTAAGGCTAAGTGGGGAAACTTCGCCACAGACCTCACTAGATGCTTGAAATGGATAACACCTACCTATAATAACTACAACAGACTTGTAGGGGCAATAATTGCAACGGGCAAAACAATATCCCCAGAGGATTTCGTCAAGTATTCAAACTTGGGTGGGAAGAGAGTAAGACTAAATACCAGAAGTATGAGAGGAACTGCCTCGTACCTTGGATGTGGCGCGAAGAGAAAATGGAGCCAAACTACAGATTCCAGAGATGGACTTTAAATACTCAAGCAGAAAAGCTACTCGGAAAGTTGGAAGCGGGTCCACCTGCAACTCGCATTAACTACCGGTAACTCCAAACCAAGTAGCAGAAAGAATTGTATCTTTATCAAGAGCCACCAGAGATCGAGAACATACAAAACAGATAAAAGAAGAACTAAAAAAACCGACAGTCAGCATCGGTCAGAATACTCGATACCATTTTCACACAACTTTAAATTTCCGCAGTACTTCAGGACATGAAAGCTGGGAAAGCTCCCAGAAATGACGGCGTATATAATGCATTTTTGATCAAATCCGGTGAATACACTAAACAGTGGCTTGCATGATTCTATAGCAGCATACTGAACATAGGACACATCCCGCAAGAACTCAAAGAGGCGAAAATAATGACATCGTAAAACCAGGGAAGCCCGCAGACAGGACAGGTCTGAAAATTACAAACCGATAGCCCTACTCAGTTATGCTATATATAAACTACTGGAACGCTTAATCCTCAACAGGGGAAAAATCCTAGCGTCCACGTCTCAGTGATCAGATCAGATGAAGTTCTTAGCCTTACGACATGCACTGAGGCGTGTTTTCAAAACGGACTAAAGACGTCGGTGGTATTTATAGATCTAACGGCAGTGTACGATACTGATGGAGAGAGGGACTTCTCTACAAATTCCGCAAAGTTATTCCATGCAAAACAAGGCCCTCCTCGTAAACAACATGTTGTGCGACCGAGACTTCCAGGTAACACTAGGACAAAAGCAGAGTATCAAAAGAAGACTAAAGAACGGCTTACCGCAGGGCTCCGTACTAGCTCCGATACTCTTTAACCTTTATATAGCGGACATTCCTGAAACTACCAGCAAGGAGTTTGCATATGCAGATGATATGGCTCTAGCGGTCAGTAGGAAATTGATGGGGGAAATTGACAGAATCCTCACAGACGATCTATGGGATTACTACAAGATATAGCGACTAACCTCAAACCCATACAAAACGGAATGCTTATGTTTCCATCTCAACTACAAACTCGCCAACCACCAACTTAACATTTACTTTCATGGAAACCCAGTTAAACATAATCCACTCCAAAGTATCTGGGTGGCACTCTAGGTAGGACACTAACATATCGGCAACATCAGCAAAATACCGCTGCCAAGGTCCGCACTAGAAACAACATCATGCAGAAACTGTATGGGATAACGTTGGGGTCCACAGCTATAACTTTTTACGTTGCTCTGCCTTGGGACTCGTATATAGCACAGCCGAATACTGTGCCCCTGTCTGGATGAACAGCCATCATACCAGCAAACTCGATACGCAACTCAATACAACTATGCGTCTTATCAGGGGATGCATAAAATCCACTCCCAGATTCTGGCTTCCAACGCTCAGCCGCATTCCTCCACCGGAACTGAGAAGAGAAATGACCCTCGCACGTCAATACGAGAAGATAATAGCTCATCGCGAACTCCCAATCCATGAATTTATCCCAGCAGCAACATCTTGCAGAGTTGTATCCAGACGCGCAGCAATAAAAACTGCAGAAAAGTTACAACGCGAGGACGATAATGGACACCAAAAATGGAAAAGAACATGGAACTTGCAAGCACCGCTAGAAGTTAGTACCCACATAAATACGCAGCAAAAGCCACCCGGTTTTGACGTACCACGGCACATATAGAAAACCGCTAACAGGATCAGGACTAACCACGGTAACAGCAAAGATTCTCTTTTTAAATGGAACAAAGTGCCGGACTCGTTATGTGAGTGCAGACAAAGACAAACCATCAGCCATATCGTGCAGGAGTGTGCCTTAACAGCTTACTCAGGTGATATAGATGTCTCCCTCCGTCTGTCTCCGCAAGTAATCAAGTGGATTAATAATAATTTAGATTTTAACTTATAAGTATACCTATAGGTATACTTCATATTGTATGTTTCGTGATTTGATGTAGGTATTTTATATTTTATGTTCTGTACTTGATATTTTACACCTAAATGCTATATTTACATTTTACATTTCACTTTTTACATTCATGGTCTCCATTTGCCATTGGGGATCAAATTAATGGCACTCCTCGAATTACGGTCGCATTAGAGGAGTAACAAGACCATAAACAAAAAACATTCACACACAACAGGCAAACCAAGCACGGTTTCGCACCAACACGGTAACCCACAGAGTCGGGCCCTGTTGTGCATTGCACAAACTGACTTAGCCTTGTCTCACACCAAAAGAGATGGGCCTCTAAGGTCTGTGAAAGCTTCTAAAATATATATATATATATATATATATATATATATATATAGTTTTGGAGTAGTCCAGAACGAAAGATTTAACTATTTTCTAATATTGCTATTGCGTGTGTGAAAACATTAAACATTTATTTGCAATCATTAAATTTTACAATATCCTTCGAGATAATTAGATACTGTTTTTTTACAGAATTCCAGGTAACCACTTACATTTTAAAGAACAGACAGCCGAAAATTGTCATTGAAAATATACTCAATTTACTAGTGAAACTTCTTCATATATACCTTATTATCGAATTTAGGCTCAATATTATAATTATTATAATTGGGCAAACCAAAAATTGTTGTTCATAAATATGTATTTGTCATTTAACACAACTAAGGTAGGGCAAAAATTAAAATAGTTCTTTGAAGAGGCAATACATTTCTTAGAAATATGAATCAATATGTACAAAAACGTTGAGTGGTTTAAAAATATTAAAAACACAAGTAAATTAGCAACGCCAACATACAAACATTGTTTAATATAAAACATTAACCTCAGAACGTTGCTCGGGGCTATAAGACCGGAGGAACCCATTTTAGTGTTTTTTATTTTTCTGTCTTTGGAATATACAATGCATTTCTAAAATTAGGTCACCGTTGTTATGAAAACTAAAAGAAACACGAAAATTTCTTTCGGCAATTTGTTAATACACCCCTGTAAGATTACGTAATTAATCGTTTATTTATTTTAAGAATAGAAATTACATTCTTATTGTAACATTTCGCGTACAGACGAATTTATTTCGTAGTTCTACACTGAATTTTGTATTGCAAAATCCTTGTTTCCTGTGAATACTTTCAAGATTGTGTTTATGATAATTATGGAGCGGATTAATTAAAAGTTACATTTAAATAATGTATTTGGGACAACTGCATTTCTAATTCTCTTAAATTATTTAATATCGAAAACAGATTTATTTATTTTATTAAGTTTTCGGATTTACAAGTAATATTATTTAAACTAGGAAATGAAAAAGAAAACAGTAAAAACTTATAAATTTGTTATTCGTTTACGTCATTAGAAATTGACTGTAACACGTGCCAGTAGAGTGAATCTCAATTATTCATTGAAGTGCTAGAAATGTCTGAAAATTAATATTCTTATTCTAATTCTTATATTGTTATTCGCATATTTATTGTATTTTTGTTTATTTTACGTGTTAAAAAACCTCATTCAATGCGTCTTAAAGTTATACAAATAACTTAACATCATAAATCCGCACGTATAACCAGTTTAAGCTGCATCTATAATCACGTTTGAAATAGTTTGAAAATTATAACTAATCAATACCTTATTTTGCTTCTAGGAAATTAATCGATATTTTAACATTTTTACTGATATTGAACACGACCAACTATTTTGCTTAAATAGCGCAATTTTTCAATTTCGATAATTTGGTTCTGCTACTGAGATTTCCAATTTCAAGTAAATTAAACTGCATCTAAAAATAAACAACTCATTTGCGCATTTTTCGCAATTGTTTGAAACTGCAAACAAGTAGGTTAAAAGTGCAAGTGCTTGGTATCAGTAAATGGAGGAAATGGAAAGCAAGGCCATCGTTCATGATGTTACGTGAGCACGTCAGTTAAGGTAAATTAAGAGCACTGGCCTCTTGACCGCAGAAAACTTTTTGTAATAATTCCGGTGGTTAGGCGTATAATTAACGAAAAACAAATAATAACAAATAAGCGTGGGAGAAAAAATTGGAATTCCCAAGTATGATTAAGCCGCGTGTGAACGTGGGGATTTGGGAAATTCAGTGCGCTTCCCGGAAATCAAGGTTAAAATTACAGTCTTTGAGTAAACGACTGCTACTTTTACGACAAATCTAAAAATTCTGAGGAAATGGAAAATTAAATTTTATAGTTAGTCGAAATATACGTATAGATTCATTTATGCGGTGACGGATTCAAAAACATTTTTACGCGAAAAGGGGAAAAACTTTTGAGAAATTTACATGCGTTTCACATAAGGTGCTTTGCTTTACGCTTTAGAAAACTTAAGAGAGGAATGTTAAGGGACTACTAAAGTGACTAAAAATAGGCCAAAATTATTTTATTGTCACCGCAGCTTTGTTAATAAGCTACCTTTCCACTTGCAGTTTTTGTAGCTAATAGGCATGTCCAATATTAAAATAAGGTGAAAAATTATTTAAAAATCATAAGAACTTGTGATAAAAATTGCGAAAAGTAGTGCAAAAATACGGTAAAAACAATCTACTTTTACGACATATGGGCAATTCGTTTAGTGAAATTTGTTCACTTTATCCTTCTCTTCTTCTTTTTTCAGACTATTGTTGTTCAATATTGGACATCGTCGTTTTCTTTTTCTCTCTTTTTTTCTTTCTCCTTCACTAATAGTCTCCATTTTCTTCCCGCTGTCATCCTTATTTCATCTTCCCATCGCTTGGGTGGTCTAGCAGTGATTCTTTTCCCTACTCTGGGCTACCAGTGGAGTACTCTGTTTATATGTCGTCCGCTCGGACTATATGCCCTGCCCAGCTCCATTTCTGCTCTGCAACCCTCTCCGTTACCTATATCCTTAACCGTCGTTCTTTCCCTTAACCATTTTTTCTATCTCTTAATGTCATTCCAACCATTCTCCGTTCCATTGCTTTTTGTATGTTGCTAATTGTTTCACAATCTTTTTAGTTACGGTTATAGTTTCGGTCAGAACGAGCAGAACGCACTTGTCGAATATCTTACTTTTTAGATACATTGGAAACGTTTTTGATTTCAGAACGTAAAATAATTTATTAAACGCTGCCCAGCCCAAGGCTACTCTTCTGTTAATTTGTGCCTCTTGATTTTCCTTCCCCATCTTTATATTGTGTCTCAAACATATTGCTATGTACGGACAGCAACGTACACTTCTAATTCAACCTTAACTTCAGTTACTTAAAATAACTTCACCTTGCATCCGGCTAGCTCTCATAATAGTTTATCTCAATTGCTGGGTCGCTCATTTATTATATTTCCACTTCTTCGTAGTTT
>JABXWE010030620.1:0-19426 GCA_014611495.1 Limonius californicus
AGTAAGTTACTAACAAAAAACAACCCGAAGAATGGAGAGTAAGCATCACAACACCGCTGTTTAAGACGGGAAATAGGAACGACCCTCATAACTACAGAGCAGTAACTCTGTTAAATACATCAAGTAAGTTATTAACAAAAATCAACCCGAAGAATGGAGAGTAGGCATCACAACACCACTGTTTAAGAAGGGAAATAGGAACGACCCTCATAACTATAGAGCAATAACTCTGTTAAATACATCAAGTAAGTTACTAGCAAAAATCAGCCCGAAGAATGGAGAGTAAGCATCACAGCACCACTGTTTAAGAAGGGAAATAGGAACGACTCTCATAACTATAGAACAGTAACTCTGTTAAATACATCAAGTAAGTTGCTAACAAAAATCAACCCGAATAATGGAGATTAAGCATCACAACACCGATGTTCAAGAAGGGAAATAAGAACGAGCCTAATAAGTATAGCAATAACTCTGTTAAATACAATAAGTAGAGTAAGATCGACGATTGATGCAATAGTCATTTTACGGCAAATAATCAAAAAGTCACTAAAATTCAATAAACCCTTGTACTTCTGCCTAGTTGACCTCACAAAGGCCTTTGATAGAGAAAAACCACCGGATGTCCTAGCAATACTCCGAGAGCACAAGATTGAACAAAGCTACATCAAAGTTATAGAGCACTTGCAACAACAATACTAGAAGATCTAAAGCACGTATCATTGGCATTGGCACTTGCAATAAACATCAGCAAAACTAGAATAATGCGCCCAACAGGAGAACATCTGGAAATTCCAAAGCAAACTATAGAAAACATCCATCAATACATATACCTTTAACACACAGTAAAGATTGGCAGAGAAATTAAACGGCGGTGATCGCTAGAAGAGGAGAATATTAAAAAAAGCAATGTTCGAAAATTTTGTAGGATCTTGAGAAAAGTAATAGAAGAGGCCAAAGTCTTATATTATTGTTTGCTTCCTGCTAGTATTTGAAGGGTTGCATCATCTAATCGAAATAAATTTGATATCTTTTGTAAGATTGTATAAACTTGAACCTTCGCTATTTTTATAAATTACACGAACTGAAATACTGAACTCGAAATATGTCTACATGTATGCGTTCCACTTCGTCTTACAAAGTCCATTCCATTGTTAGCTATTGAAATGCTACTTCCCTTTTACAATTAGGGAAATCATACACTATACCTTTATTGTTGCAAGACCCCTCGTCGGACCTGAACCTCCACTCGCAGTTACCGCGAACACCACAAGACGTGAGATTCAACAGAATCTAATCAGGAAACACTCCCGTTACTGGGAAACTGACGCTCACGCCCACAGCATCTAAAAATTTGTTAAATCTGAGCAGCAACTACCTCAGGATGGCGACCAGCCTTCTGAGGCCACTATCCCTGAGCAACCATCTAACTACTATCGGCATTGGAAAGAACGCCCTCTATTGTAGATGCGCAGGGTAAAAAGGAACCTCTTACCATAAAACCTAGCGACATATACAAGCTGCCTATAAGCTGTATCCTGGATTTCTGCAGAGCAACCCGGCTGTTTCACCGCTGAGATCACGACGAGAAGGTATAAGTCCTCCCGGGAGCACCGTGGACTAACAACTACAACACGTATTTTCATACCATCCTCCTCTAATAAACAAAAATAGAACAAATGATTTTTAACCAATTTCCAGAAAATAACTTAAACTAGGTTGTGAAAACAGCTGTTGAGAAACCTAGAACAATGGAAACAGTAGTTATTGGTGGGGACACTGATTCGTTAGTGTTGCTTTGCTTCCATGCAAAAGGGAATTCGGATATCATACTCAAGCCAAAATCAAAAAGTACTGCAGTGGAGAAAACAGAAATGCAGAATATAGAAGCTCTAAATTATGAACTTTGTGTTGAATATTGTAAATAAATTCTTTTTCGCGGCGATTCTTGTTGTGGCAGTACGTCCCGGTTATTTGGAATCGGAAAAGATCATGCTGTAAAGAAACTTTTAAATAGTGCCAATTTCAAAGGATGGTGAGAATTTCACGAAGCCTAATGATCAAAAGCAAGATGTAATAGTTGCTGGTGTGGCACTTGTAAATATCTATGGCGGCACAGAAATGAAATGTTAGATAACCTATGTATAAAATATTTTGTCAGGAAACTGCACAGTCCGTTATATTTCGTCAAGCCGAAAGACTTCCCTCAACTTCTACGGGTATATTAATAGGTGCAATAATGGATTGGAACAGATCACCTGGATCCCGCAGATTGGGGTTGGTGCTTGATTAATGCTGGTACTTTAGCTTCGTTATCAAACAATCATGTCTGCAGCACCAACTCCTCTCATGAAGCTTATGCACGGCAAATTTTAACCAGTTGTAGAAATCATTGTGGATGCCGAAAGAAAGGATTGAAGTGTTACACATTACATTACGACCTCTTCCAAAAACCAGTTAGAGTATAGCACTAACAAAAAGTATCAAACAGAAATTTAAAATTAAAAAGTAAGATATGGAACATTTGCTCAGAAAATTTGGTATGGCGGCCCCTTGACCACGGTCTCGGATCATCTACAAAAAAACGTCTATGGTCTAAGTTAGTGTAACTTTAGATGGTATACCAAATTTGGTGGTTCTAAATTGGAACCTACCGAATTGTACAGCAGATAAACATTCAATTGAACAATATTAGTACCACTTCCGATAGTTATGTCCTGTTATCTTTGGTATCTTTAGAAAGGAAACAATAAATATATCATCATCCAGCCCCTTCCATCCATGGATATAGGCCTCCCTTAAATACGTCCATCTTTCGCGGTCTTCTGTGCTTCTCCGCCATCCTATTCCAGCTACTCTTCTTAGGTCATCTGCCCACCTTGCCTGTGGGCGTCCCCTGCTTCTCTTTCCAGTCCAGGGTCTCCAATTTTGGATTTCTTTATTCCACCTTCCATCCGTTTGTCTCATTGTGTGTCCTGCCCATCTTCATTTTGGTGATGCCGTGTGTTCTACTACATCTTTGATGAAGGCTATCATTTGTGACATGGTTTATTAGTTTGATATTCAGCATCTGTCTCACCATCGCCCTTTCTGTCTTAGTTAATCCGTCAAGTATAACTCTTGTTAATGTCCATGTTTCGCTCCGTACACCAGGACAGGTGATCAATGTGTGTTGATTATATACTAGTCTTCTTAGATGTAACAGTATTAAATATATATACTCTTGCACCTTTTCTATTGTTTCACCGTTTATTGTGATGTCTCTATTGCCGTCTTGGTTTATCATTATCTTTATTTCGTTTTTATTTAATTTTAAACCCACTTGTTTTGATCTTAAATTAAGTTCGTCTACCATGGAATGAAGATCTTCCAAATTGTCTGTTATAATCACTTCATCGTCCGCATATCTTTGGTATCTCTAGAAAGGAAATTTCAAGAGGGACAGTAAAGATATAAGGTATGATTTCAGTAACTGTGAAAGGAAAGTAAGTATTTCAATAAATACCAGTGCAAGTGACCTTGTTTGAGTTTGAAAAATGGCGTCTTTCCTCACTCATATTTTGGTAGACTTTGAATATGGTATTTATGACATTTTTCAAGATGTCGTTAGTTTCAGCTTTGTACAAATTATTTTCAGGTTTTGCCAATTTTTCTAGTTTATTCAATATGACTTAAATATGTACAACTGTTTAGGAATATTTATTCAACTATTAGAATACAGTGTGTCTCAAAACGAACCGGAAATATTTCAAGGATGATTTCCAGAACTTATTTAGAGTCAAAAAGTCCGTATAAACACATGTCTTAAACGTAACCGTTAACGAGTTATTGTTTATTTCATAATTTACTTGGCTAAAATTTTAGTTCAACGGATTTCTGAAATACTGACCTAGTTGCCATGATCGCGTCTTTAGTTTGGTAACATTTGAACATATTTTTTAACACATTACTGTTTGTAACTTGTCAGTTTATTACTATGATACCGAAGTTATTGGCTTCTTCTTTGTATCCTTATTCCCATCATAATTCACAAGTTATTCACAATGCCAATGTTAATTTCAAATGAAGATTAGGCAGGTATTCATTATGTTTACGGTCTATGTGATGGAAATGCTTCAGGAGCACAACAAGCATATCGTAGAAGATATCCCAATAGAAGACTACCTACGCGTGCAGTTTCCTTTAATTCACATCGTCAGCTGAGGGAACATGGCACTTTCAATGCAAGACATGCAGTCGGTCAAGGAGTTGTCCGTAGACCCATAAACGATTATGAACAAAGTCTTGATTTATTACAAGAAGATCCATCTTTAAGTGTGCCAAGAATTGCATTACGTACTGGAATTTGTAGAAACCAGGTTAGGAGAATAATAAGAAGTGCTCCCTTACATCCATATCATCATCAACGAGTTCAAGGTCTAGGTAATGATTTTGGAGCTCGTTTAAGATTTTGTAATTGGGTATAAAATAATCAAAACCTACCGCATATTTTATGGACGATGAAGCTTCTTTCACACGAGATTGTATCAATAATTATCATAATTTTCATGAATAGTCCGCAGAAAAGCATCATTGAAGTAGACGCTTGGATTTTCAACATAGATATATTGTTAATGTGATAGCTGGTATTCTAAATGATCGTCTGATTGGGCCATTTGAACTGCCACACGTTTGAATGGTGCGAATTACGAATATTTTCTAGAAAACTCTTTACCCTTATTACTGGAAGATGTGCCATTAAATATTAGACGGGCAATGGGGTATCAACACGATGTGTTACAGCTTGGCTGAATGCACATCTTCCGGAAAATGGATTGAAGTAGGAGGACCCGTAGTATGGCCACCGTGGTCGCCGGACTTGATTCCATTAGATTTTTATCCTTGGAGTCACATGAAACAGATTCTCCAATTTTTTTAATATTCGTGCAATTTCTTATCTGATTTCTGTTTTTTTTATTTTTGCAACTATAAACGCTCAAATTATATTTTTCTTGCTTTCTCTATTAACAATTTAAATGTACACGCAGAATGTAATCAATGTTTGCTCAAATTATTATGTTTCCTACCGACACACAGAACTAACCGTACAATTAATTTATTTCAAAATCCCGTCCTTTATAATTAATTACCCGTATAGATTGATACGAATAACTAACAGATATCCTGTAATTAGAAGATGTTATCTTAATAACGGCTAATACAATATAAAATAATTTATTCAGCACATTACTTTACAGTTATCACTTAATACACATTATGTTTAGTAACAAATTTGTAATTGTAAATACTCTGAGTGTGATCAAAGGACTTTGCATGCAATAAATATTTCAGATAAATTGATTGGGAACATTAATTTTATTTTCGAGCAGGAATTTACGTTCCTTGTCCGTACGCATTTTGCCTAGAGAAACTGCTGACATTTAATTTTAAATGTGTAAAATGTTGCTTAATTATTGCCTCACAATAATTCACTGAGCGTTTTATTTATAGTCGGGGTCCAGTATGTAAATGCGTTTACATTCAAATTTTTGTGCGTGAATGCTAATAATTACATAGTTCGAACACTTATTTAAATTTCAGACAATTATTTGCATCATGTGAAGGTTAAGGACAGAAATTGTAATTTACACCAGGGATTGAAATAAAATTTATTGAGCATGGGAATTTCAATTAAAACCAAGCAAATTCAATTATTTATGGGACGCAAATCAATTGAATCAATTGGGTCGTTTTGAGGAAATAACTTTCACATGTTGAACAAATTCCTGTTAGATTATAGTTAATAACTTTGTAAGACCGCTACTGCTCCAGTTCGGCATTGAATTATTCAAATTATTGTAATTCATTAAGTGTAGCCGCTCGCATTTTTTTGGCCTTGTTTGAATACTGTTATTTGCTTGCAATTGATCGTGAAATTTAGACCACTCGGTTGCATTCTTCGTATTATTTATATGTTTGGAAAGCGATTGACCGAATAGAACTGAAATTAAAGGTAGATACTTATTTGTTATTAGAGCACACAACGCAAAACTACAACGTGATCAACAAAATTTAAGCTCACTAATGATACTAGAAGAACGATATCTACTTTTGTTTTGTTTCTGCTTTACTGGTGATATTTCCTAATAATGAGAATCTTCATTTACTAGATAATAACACCACGCTGACCAACCACCAACTTTTTCTAAGTAAATGTATTGAAAACCGATATTTCACGAATTGGCCAGCTTAGTCGTCGGATCTAACTCCATTGGCTGTTTTGTGGAAATTACTAAAAAACAAACCCATACCTATTGATTTGGAAGTTCTGCAAAATCGCAGTCACCTTGCTAGTACTTCAAATAATCTAAAAATATACACTATAAATACTAATTAAATCCGCTGTCAGAGCTGTACACAATAAGGTTGTACAAAACTTTTGTTGCGTTGTATGCAATTACCCATTACTTACATATGGATTATAAAAATTTAATTCTTAAAATTAGTAATTTATATTTTAGATAGTGAACAATTTTATAATTTTACAGTGGTGTATAAACAATCAAGAGCTTGATCACAATTACAATTTTACTTATTAATTAACAGTGTGAGCAACTAAACTGGTGTGCTTATTATTAATGTGTAACAGAGATTTGGCCTTTAATATGCCTTCCGTCACGTCAACCCTTAATGGGTCTTCTGTAATTTATGAGCCCTTCTTTAGTTTAAAGAAGTTTTAGGCTCTTTGTAAACCTTAAAATATCTCTGGACTTTGCAACCGTAATTTCGATAGGTATCATAACGTCCTTGGGGCAACAGGCAGTGTTGTATAGGCATAGGATATACTCTGCCGTTTCTGCTTCCTTGTTACATAAACGGCACATTTGGTATTCAAAGTTGCAAATCCAACCTGTAAAACGGCATCGAGGAAGGTGGCTCAGCGGCAGAGCGTTTACCTTTCATACGGGAAGTCTTGGGGTCGAACCCCCAGGCAGTCTATCCTGACTCAGGTTTTTCGTGGTTTTTCTGCGTTATACAGGTAAATTCTGGGACAGTAGCATCCACGAATTTCCATTATCCAATTTTCCTGGGCGTTCCTACCCTTACATTCCCATTACTGGTTAAGAAAGGCTCCGGTGCTGAACCCGACTGACCCCTATAGCGGCTCGCCCCCTTGTGGAGAATGAACTTACGTTGATTTTCCTTTTTTTCTGTAAAACGACCAGTGATGGTTCTACACTTCGGAGAGACAAAGCAATGTTTTAACGAAATATATGAAACTGCTTTGCCTGGCGTTACCCTTGTGTGTTTTCCCAGTGTTTTTTTTTAGGGTTACGTTACACCTAGTCTAAAAGATTAGCCAGCAAATTTTTATCTAACTTAAATTAACTAAATGGTTATGTTAAGAATCCACCCACCGGTGTCCTCTCAGTTCTAAACTACTCAAACATAGCGAATAGCAACGGCTAAATTTCGTTGTTCTATTGTTAAATGGTTTCTCTGCATTGTTGTTAATTACTAAGAACACAAATGAAACACAAGAATAAAAAACCATGAACAAAAAAGATCTTAAGAAGACAGGAAAGATTCAGTCAAACAGACAAACTCGACTTGACACAGTTGCAACTGGATTCGATTGTTTCTTCTATTTTAACATAAAACATTGCCGTTTGCTCTAATTATCAATAATAGACGATCATTAGCCGCAAATACAAACATATATGCTTTATATTACAATATTCCTATTCATTTTTGAGTAGTATATTTTGCAACGATTCATTCATGTGTTACCACTTCACTTTTGCTCTGCTTTTTTCACCGATACATTCACGTCTCTTTACACTAGCTCAAATGGTTTGGTCTCCTTGAGCCTTCTCATTAGATCTGTTCGTGGTCATGAAGCCTGGTCTCGTGCTTCTTGGCAAGGTTTTCCCTTGCTTCTGTCACTGCCCTAACCCCTAGATCCCTGTGAACATCACTGTTTCTAGCGTACTAGGGCGCATCTACGATACTTCTTTAGTACTTTGTTCTGGAAATTTTCAATTTGGTTCAATGTTAGTTTTGCTGGCGTAGTCCAAAAGTCCATTATTGTTTCTTTGAAGCAGTAGCTTTATTTCTATTTCCTCAAGTTTTATTAATCTCTCAAAGATTAATTTTACCCTTTTTTGTTGCTGCTCGAACTTTTTGTAGTAGCTGGTTTGTCGAAACTCTGTTTACTGTAAAATTTCATCTTTTTCTTTAGTATTTAGTAGTGCTGGGTATGCTTTTGGGTTCCATCTACATAGTGTTTTATATCCTGTGTTCCTTTCTTCTGCGTTGTTTTGGTTAGTTCTGGTTGCTTCGCGTCTTATCTTCTGCGTGCTCTTGGCTATTTCGTATCCTCTGTAACTGGCCGGGTGGGCTTCGCCAAAGTTGGCACATTTTGGTTTGCCGTGTTCATTCATTTTGCATTCTTTTGAGTAGAGCTTTCCAGCACATTTCACGAATCTTGATACTCTGTTGCAGAATCTATGGATATCTCCATAAGTTTGGCATTTCTTACATTGAGGCATTCAGGGAAATTCTATTTCAACCTTCATGCCTAGTATTCTTTTTATCTCGTATACTTTTTTGACGTTTTCGTCGTCTCCGAAGTTTAGCATAAAGAACGAACGGATTTCTTCTATTTTCTCTGCAGAATATTAACAGCTTCTATTATTTTATATTCTTGCCGACATAAATCTTCTACTATGTTTTCAGGCGCGTATGAAGGTTGCAGCTTTCTCGCCATGGCTTTTATGTTCCTTGTTTATCATCGTTTGAGTTCCAAAAGTCCATTTTTTCATTTAGTAAGTTTGCTAGTCGTCTATATTCTTCTTCTACGTTTATCTTTACTTGCTCGTTATTGATCATAACCAATTTAAATATAAACTTCTCTGTCTTTAGTTTGCATTGTAATGCATCACAGTTTCTAATTTGGCTCAACATAATTGGCGGCGGTTTCGGTATTTTTACTGCATTTCCTATTCGTGGCTGTTTAGCTTCTTGCTGTTGTTGTGGATACGCCAGCAATGTAGTCGTTTTTTGTTCTTTTTCTTTTCCTTTGTCACCCATTCCGTTTCCTGATGAGTTCTTCTTGATCCGTGTAATATACCTTTTCTTGTTCTTGGGGTTTTTGTTCCAACTGCGCACTTGGGACCAATTTCTGTTCATTTCCGTTATTTATTGTTGCTTGCATTTCTGCTAGTTGCTCCTGTAATAAGAAAACGTTTCGTTGCAATTCCACTCTTGCATTTTTTCCTTCTTCTCATGCACTATATAAGGTAATATTGTTTGGAGTCTATATTTTCTTGCTTGCCTGCAATTTCATCGGTGGTGTCGAAGGTCGTTGACATCATAATCTTCGACACCTAACACCTGGTGTGTAGGTTTTCACTGCACCGCATCCCCGTAGTAGGCCGGGCGATGACCAGCTAACGCTCGCTTCATCCTATTGTTGCACTTTATCGGAGCACGGTCGAACACGTCCTTACTCTTCGAAACTCAAACAACTACTTTTCGCAATGTGGGGCTTTCATTTATCCCTCCCATAACCCGATCTCATGTTTAGTGTGACGTATATGAATACCACAATAAGGTTCAGGTATAATAGAAGGGGCCATTGCTCCACGTTTCGGCCTTTTCGTTACCTTATATGCCCTCGTGCCCGGGAACCCATCATTAAGATACGTGATTATTACTAGCCACCTGTTTGAGGTTACCCAGGCACCTCCAGACAGACTTAGATTCACAAGTGCAGGCTTTTAAAACCTTATTGCTGCATGGCTGTCTGTGAGAATGTCAATTGTTGCACCTTCATACCTGTTCACGAGGTTAATTCTTGTGCAGAGGTTTATTGCATAAACATCTGCTTGGAAGATTGTAGCTCTGGCACCAAGGGGTCCAAAAATGTAGCATCCGGGACCGTAAACCCCCGCTCCTGTTTTTCCACCTTCCATCTTCTAACCATCCGTATACCATTGGAGTGGCCTCCTCTGTCCTCATGAGATCCACACTTCCCGGTCTGGAATGATCACTACGAATGGTTGATCGCAACAGTATTTTATAGGCATAAAATCCAAAATGGTGTGTGTTCGTTCTAGATGAGCGAGACTTAGAATTTCTAGGTGGCCTGTCAAGTTTCCTGATTTGAGTTTGTTTGCCCTTCCGAGCATAAGCGCATATCTCATAATCTCCTTTTTCACCTGTAGGTGGAAGGACATTAACCCTACGATGGCATCCATAGCCTCAGTTGGGCAAGTCCTCATCGCACTTGTTATAGTGAGACATGTGAGACGTTGTATCGTCTCTACCTGTAACTGAGTAGTAAGTTGCTTAGTTTTTGACCATCACACTAGCGATGCATAGGTGATGATGGGTCTTACAATAACCACATATAACCAATCGATCATTTGGGGTTTCAGACCACAATTTCTACCTAGAAGCCTGTGGCATATTTGGGTTGCTACCACTACTTTTTTTGTAGTTTAGATCAGTGTGAGCTCCATGTTAACTTTTGGGCTAGTGCGACTCCCTGATATTTGACTTCATTTGACTTCATTCCTGAAGTCAATGGCCGTCCCTTCCAGCGTTGGTATTTTTGGATTTACTTTCCTTCCTCTAGTAAAGGGAACGATGACCGTTTTCTTTGGGTTGATGCAAAAGCTTTGTATACGACACCAGCAGTGGATGGTATCGAGCCCTCTCTGCATACGTTGGAATATAACTGTGTCAAATTTTCCACGGACTACTATTACTAGGTCATCTGCATACCCTTATACCGCAAAGCCCTATGGTGTGAGCACGTTAAGGAGGTCATCCCTCACCACAGACCACAAAAGAAGCGATAAAACCCTCTCTTGGGATAACCTCTAACGGCCGTTATGCGGCGTTAACAGCATGGAGTTAATCCATTTGGCAGTCGAAGGATTGAAACCCTTCCTTATGGTAGCTCTATCTATGGATTGTAAGGAGGTGGTACCGCATGCTCTGTCAATATCGACGAAAACACAGAGAACTAGTTCTTCCGCCGTATAAGTCTTCTCCAGTCCTTCGACTAGATTGTATAGAGCCGTTATAGTTTATTTTGCCTTTTGATAGGCATGTAGGTTAGCGTGAAGTTGTCGATTTGGAATATCCTCACTTCTTAGGTACTGATCAAGAACCTTTTCCATGCCTTTTAGCAGGAAAGAGGTAAGGCTAATGGGCGACTTGAGTTTTGTGTTGGAGCGGCCGCCTGCCTTAGGTATAAAGACCACATTTGTCTCTCTCCACGAACTGTTATGCTTACATAATAAAATAATAACTACAATCAATACTCTTAGTAATGTAAATCATCTGAAAATATTTAATATAATAATTATTCAGTGTCATCGAAAATGATTAAAAAGCACGTGATCTCGGTTTACTCCCATTATGATCAACAATACGTTCCGTTTTGTCCGCGAAGCTATTGTTTATCAATACTTACATCCCCCGTATTCATTCAACAGTGCGTGCGCGTCTTGCCTGTGAACTGTAATTTTCATTTGTTTTCGTTTCATGTGTTTCTCGTTTCTGTTCTTGTAATCTCAACAGCTTTTTAGTTCAAGCTTAAAAAGCCATAATCTATCTCTGTATTAGGTAAGACAATCACATTATAAAGTTTTCTTCTGAAAAGGACTAATTCTGTAATTTTAGATTAACATGGCGTTCACACTAGAGTACAAAAATGTATTTTGCAAAATTGCTTTCTCTCCGGAGAACGTGACCATAAAGGTGTTTGGCAGCACTCCTATCTGTCTTGTTTCAATCAGTTCCAAGATAAATTCCGCAACGAAGCAGTTTGCTATGAGCAGTTAGTCAGCGGTACGACGAAACAGGCAACATCTGCAAGGAAACGTCAAAGTATACGGCATCTCTGCTTACGGAAGATACTTTATACTTTATAGGATATTCACCGAATGAGTCAAATCATTAAGATGTTTGTCTCATCGAACAGGTAATGAGCACATTTATATTTTTGTATTTGATTTACTGAACACTTACATCTTTCATATGTTTCGTGTCAGAAGGCTTGCAAAAAATTACAGCAAATGCACCCATACAAACTGTGAGTAATTTTGGTTTAATGAACACCTCAACAATGAGGGCATTTTAGACGTGACATTTTTCAGAGATAAAGTATGGTTTCATCTTATTGACTACGTAAACTCCCAAAACGTCCCAAATCATTCGTTGTCAATGGAAAATTCTCGGACATATCAACAGGCCTTTAAAATTCACATTTGAAGTGCGATGACAAGAGAAAGTTTGTCGATCAACTTCTACAATTAGGAATTCAGCTTGGATTCTTGTAGCAACAGCGGACACAACAAGTGCTACGATAAAATTTTTAAATGACAGAAATTATAGATATTGTTGGCCACCACGATCGCCCGATAGCTCCGGAGTTACAGGAAGTCATAGTAAATGCCTCAAATTAAGTTACACCGAGACAGCAGGAAACCATTTTCGAAAATTTGAAGCACAGAATTCAAGTTTGTTTAGACAGTGGTAGAAGCATTTCGTGTAACTATTGTAAGCAACAATCTTAGAAAATGTTTTCTTATTCAACTCAACTGTGGTATTAAAGTTAACAGTTATTGTAACAAAGAGACAACTCCTAATGTAAGCAATAGACAAACAGACAAACTGGGACACTTTCAGGTCTCTAGTGAATGATGAACTTACATTAAACGTTCCTCTGAAATCTCCAGAAAATGTAGAAGCTCCCGTCAAATTATTCAATGATGTCATCCAGCGGGCAGACTGAAAAACAACGCCGAGTAAATCAGGTACTGTCACGTTTCCTAACTGCCCTATAATTATTAAGCAAAAAAATCAAGATAAAAAGACTCCGAATAAAACTGGCAAATACTACGTACACCAGGAAGCAAAGGACTACTTAACATGGCAACACGTGAGCTACAAGAACTACTCAACAAAAATAAAAATGATTGCATTGAAACATTTATAAAAGATCTATCATCCACAGAAGCCACGGATTATTCCCTCTGGAAGATAACGAAAGAATTGAAACAAGTAAGAAGATCTTTTCCACCCATTCGAAATCCCCAGGGCAGCTGGACAAGGAGTGACAAGAATAATGCAAGTGCTTTTGCTGAATACTTAACAATAGTTTTCCAACCACACCCCTTAGAGAATGAACCCCAAGAAGAAGATAACCTCACCCAAACACTATTGCAGCCGTACCAACTTGAACCGCCAGAGAAAATATTCAAAGCCATAGAAGTTCGCGAAGTCATTAATACCCTCAACCCTGAAAAGGCAGTTACCTGTCACTGATATACAATACCTAACCCAGCTATTCAATGCAGTCTTATAAAATGATTATTTCCCATCCCAATAGAAAGTGGCTTAGAAAATACTTATCGTAAAACCAGGTAAACCCTCCAATGATCCAAAGTCAGCCAATAAGCCAAGAAGCCTCTAACCTTTAGTGGCTAAAGTTTTTGAAAAGCTCCTACTACAAAGACTAATTCCAATTATCGATGACAATGAGTTAATACCAGTTCACCAGTTTGGTTTCCGAAAGATGGACTCTACAATTGAACAAATTCATCGTGTAGTGCAAGGAATTAATCAAGCTTTTGAAGACAAGCACTACTGCTCTGCGGCATTCATAGATATTTCTCAAGCGTTCGACAGAGTGTGGCATCCTATGTAAACTACGAACACTCCTCCCCCTGAACTACTTTCTAATCCTGCAGTCCTACCTCCTTAACCGGCACTTTCTGTTCGAATACGAAACAGAATACACAAATCTCTTCCCGGTTAATACTGGAGTACCCCAAGGCAGGGTCATTGGACCACTGCCCTATCTTTTATACACTGCAGACCTCCAAACCTTGCTGGAAAGAACAACAGGTACATTCGCGGACATTACCGCAGTCCTGGCCACCGACAGAGACCCAACCATAGCCTCAGAAAAATTACCAGCTAACCTAACCGCAATTCAAAAATGGTTAGCAAACTGGAGGATTAAAGCCAATGAGTCCAAGTCTACCCACGTAACCTTTACCAGGCGCAGAGAGACCTGCCCTCTGCTACAGAGAAGGGACAACCCTCTAACCCAAAAAGAAGAAGTCAAGTATCAGTTGTTATATCTTGACAGAAGACTCACGTGGTGTAAGCATATCTTCACAAAACGCACACAGCTGGGACTAACTTTATCTAAGATGTATTGGCTACTGGTATGCAAATTCAAGCTCTCAATAGCCAACAAACTCTTCATATATAAGGCAATACTTAAACCCGTATGGAGTTACGGTATCCAACTCTGGGGCACATGTGCTGACTCCAATATTGAAATCCTTGAACGGTTTCAAGCAAAAGCGTTGAGTATAATAGTGAACGCGCCCTGGTTCGTGTCCAACGCGGCTATCCATAAGGATCTTCAAATGATGACAATGAAAGAAGTCAGCCGCTATAGTGCTAATTATATTGACCGTCTTAGAGCACACCCCAACATTTTAGCAACGGACCTTATGGTTCCTCCAAATCACAATAGAAGATTCAAAAAATACATGCCAAACGACTTGCCTACCATATTTAAACTAATATTTAGCCTGCGTTAATTTTTATTTTAGTCGCAAGTACTAGTTTATTTTTGTACCAAAGAGCCACAAAAGACTTATATATCCACTGCTACAGGAGCATACTACTGAGTATATTTCTACATGTCCAAATAATCAGCCCAAACAATTTACTAAATGTACATGTACAGATTGTAAATAAATTGGTATGGTAATAAAAGAAAAACAGTTATTGTAAACAAAAACTGATAAATATGTGTTTTTTTTTACACCACTGGAATTAGTCAAGGGATCATTACGTAGCGAGCGGATAAAAAACAGTTTGTGTAAAGGGAAATCTTCAACCATTTTCGATTGTACTGTAGAAATATAATGCGATTTATCTAACTAAAATAGGAAGTTAATTAAAATTTAACATTTCTTGGCATATATTATACAGGGCGTCTATTTGAAACGTGTTTTTTTATACCAAAATAAGGAAAATTGCATCTATAATAACATGGCGTTGCGTCTGGGGATCATACTTAAAGATCCATGAAAACGCAGTTAAGAAAAATTGTATTAACATGTAAAGTCTCTTCTATGTATTTTCTTAGTTATGCGACTGTGCGGGACGAACACACACAGAGCACCCTTTTTCCCGAATGTTTAGTTCCAAATTTGTCAAATTGTCTGCTCATTGATGGTTCAACTCATCTTCCACCATGTAAAGTGCTATTCGGCAATTTTTTGCCACAATTCCAGGAACTCTTGTAACCAGATCTGTATTTCGATAGATCGACGGACGCTCGGTTCTACCGCCATCTTGAACGTCTTCGTCCATCTTTAACACTTTTAACCATTAAATAATACCAATTAAAGTAGTATTACCGTACACGGTGTTCAATATTTTATAAGGATTTGTTGGAATTTGCAGTACAATTTTAAATTAACTCGTTGCTCCATGACGATTAACAAAAAGCTCATGTACGCGCTAAAATCCTGCGCAGAAGCTGACAGATATTTGAGCTTTTCTTGACGACCTCTATTGATGAAACTGTGAATGATACTTTTGATTTAATTTCGCATGACTCCAGTGCTTCAGTGTCAATCCAAGAATTAAATTGGCAAACCTCGTGTGTATTTTCACACATACACACCCGCGCGCGCACACACACACTTATCGTCATTTTATAAAAAAAAACTGTTCTTGTACATACAAACATGTATTTCCGTTAAAATATGGAAACGAATTTTATAACTTTACACCATAACAAATGTAATATTAATAATTTCCCTGCGAAAATGATTTATAATCCACATTAGCAAACTTTGTTACATAATTACAACCTACACGAATTAACTTTAAGGGACTTACACTTAACCTGTAGTTTACTAAACGCTACTTCTGGTTTTCTGTGCTGGGAAAACAATGCTGAATGGTTGAACTTGGTCGCTTCACAAGGTTTTCTCTGATCTAAAGACAATGGTCCCTTAATTGTCTTTTCTCAGTGTCATTGTTGAATGAACAATTGTGCAGCAGCATTTTATTGTTTCGGGACGTAAACACGAGCTTACTCTGGAAGTGACTTGCCCATTATATGCACTAATTTACGTTCAATGTTGGGAGAAGTGCAGTCTAGCTAAATTAGCACGCGAAGTACATCAAACTGAATATAAGCAAAATAATCAGCTTGCATTATTATAAAACAGTGAGAAAGTGAGTATTAAGAAAATATAAACAAACCACGCTATTTAATTGTTCTGATAAAATGTGAGACCCAGCTAGATTGATCATTCAAACTACGAACCGGACATTTAAGGACAATTGGTGTTAAAAATGGTATTGCTATATTCCAAGCAGATTTTCCTCTAATCGGGAGCAAACAGAACCATTTCATTCTCCATATAATCTACTTCATCAGTATAAAACAAATAAACAACTTATCAAGTACACGTTTTCAAAATTCTCTAATCCTGGCTGTAAGGCTGAACTAGTTGAACATGTAAACGATGTAAACCCTGTGTTTGAAATATTTTTTTAAATCTCAGGTACAGAAACACGCAAATACTAAGCAAATCCTCTTATACTGCTGTTCGGCTACAACTTCTCTGTAAATACAGCTTTATCTTATATCAAAACTATGCCGCTAAGTAGATTTCTACAATTTTGCGTATCATACATGTATGGGAATAAAAGTTTAAAATCGGAGAGTGAATGACTCAAATCTGTTATAATATACTATAGAGAGGGTATTAATGAAAACGTGTTACAAATTTATAGCGTATGTAGAGGGTTTGAAATAGACCAAGCAAACCAGTAGACCAGCCACATATAACAGTTTCTATATACCTGAATGTTGTTTAATCGGGTTGTACGTTTTCTCACATTGTCTAAACGGATCTATTTACTTGACTTTCTTGGAAGGAATGTTGCCAGAATGATTGGAATAAGTACCATTACGGATTTGTCATGTCGCTGTAACATGATGGTGCGCTAGTACACTTTTCATCAATTGCAATTGCATCAAGTATTCGCTACGGTGACAAGTAGCGTGGCCCCCAGGCTCCCCGCACCTAACTCCCCTGTTTTGTTAATGGGGCCATATGAAGCATCGGTATCTTTCATCTGTTTTTTCGACGTTCTTTTTTCTACGCATAGTTTGACGTTTGGAAGTGACGGGAAGCTGCATAACCTCAAAATATATAAGTTGAAAGGAAGGATATAATACTACTTAACATTTTATATCGACTCAACTTATATTTAAAAGTCGCTCATTATTAATATTAAGAAATTTAACTGAAAGCATCGACTGAGGAAAGAAAGGAAACAGAATATTTTCAATCCGAGTTTAAACCGTATTTTAAGAGGTTATGTTTCAATTCTACTGCGTATTTTGAACGAAACAACTTTTATTAGAATTTTCACACCTACGAACAGTGTTAAATATAATACCTAAGCTACTACTTACCTGTGAGAAATTATACATCAATGAGAACACCAATTACTACAAGTACAAGTGTGCGTTCAACTTTCGTTGAAGAACAAGCAAGTCCATCTACGGAATTCTAACAGCAGGATAAATTTGAACAAGATCTCCAGTGACAAGATTGGGTCATGCAAAAGAGTGTTGCGTTTTAATTAAACTGATAATTTATTTTCTTCTTTTCTGTTATTTCATAACTAAACTGTTTAAATTCAAAAAAGAAAGCACAGATAATTTGACAAGCTTTTATTTCATTTCATGTATGCCAATTATTTATAATTCACGCTTCAACCTTTCATTTCTTATATTGTGATTATGGCTTTCAACGACAAACGACTCTAAGTTTAAATTACTGCATTTCCCTGAGAGTTAAGAGAAATGTTACCTTTGCCACACCAACGTAGATAATAAATTATAGAAGCCACCATAACAAATATATTTATATAATAGTATTTATATCTATTTACTGGGGTGAAAACAACTTTAAATTTGGGCACTTCCAATTTGGGGCCAAACTCAGGAGGTATATAATATATAATACTTACACTTTTATTTCAAAAAGTATTGACTAAATCGGAAGAAACGAAGATACAAACAGTACCACGTAATTAGAATCGTTTTTCCATTTTCCAAACTGAGTAACACAAAAATATTTAGAGGAAATATGTTATCATTGATTACGGCGCCCCCTATAAGCAAGTTTACACAATATTAGTACAAAATATGTGTCCGACAATTTACAAGTGTCTGTGACAAGTACGAACATTATGTGTCATTGGATTCTATTTTTTTTTTTAATATATTCATTAACCAATACAACACTCTGGGGTTTTTTTTGGTTTAGTTCATTAGTAATGTATGACAATAATCACGTTACAGGACAGCGAATCAACTTCCTGTGGCACTATATTCATTAATAATCACTAACACGGGGTTTAAAATTATTCACTCGTATCACTGTTTTCACTATCTGTAATAAGAAAGAGGTCTTGCGGCAGCTTGCGTTTTAGTCTTTTATGAATTTTCTTAGTTCCCAGGAAGTAATGACTTGCAGCAGGACAGTTCATTAGATTAGAATAGAATTTTTGACTGACTCGCTTGATATATTCCGTAACTGTGGGCACTTGCAGTTCATGGTGTAATTGTATGTTTCTAATAAACCATGGCGCATTAGTTGCAATTCTTAGTATTTTCGATTGAAATGATTCAATTTTTCTTAGGTTAGTTTTCGAAGTGCACCCCCAGATGGGACATGCATACATTAATCCAGGTCTGATAATGGCTTGGTACATTAGCGTAGCACATTTTATTTGCAATGCTGATCTTCGGTTGATGAGTGGATAAGTAATTTTAATTTAGCGTAGGCATCATTAATCTTTTTGTTAACGTGAATCCGCCATGATAATCGTGCATCCAAATGTACCCCCAAATACTTGACACTGTTATCACTTGGGTTCCAATTGATAACCTGATCCTTAATAGTTAATCCTGGAGGTATCTTGGGTCGTCATAATGTAAATATTTTTAATTCACATTTACTGGAGTTAACTGAAATGCACCATTTGCTCATCCAGTCTGAAATACATTTTATGGCATTTTGCAACAGTTCAGCAGCAATATCAATGTTTTCATTTTGGGTTACTATTGCCGTATCATCTGCAAACATTGACAGCAAGGTATGAGCAGGTTCAGGAATATCATGGACAAATATATTAAAGAAAACAGGCCTTAAAATAGAGCCCTGCGGAACTCCAGCGGTAATGGGTTTCACTTGAGACATTGTATTATTAATGTTTACAATAAAACTTCTGTTATTAAGAAACGACACAACTATTCGGATTATACAACTTGGTAAACCAGTCCTCAGTAATTTGTACTGCAAGCCAACTA
>JABXWE010030624.1:0-13420 GCA_014611495.1 Limonius californicus
AATAGAAATATTAGAAAACAGTAATATTTATCTTGTCTAATTTAATCCTATCTTGAATTTCCGAATTTTTTATATTTTTGGTGACATAAGAGTAAAAATTATTATATTTTTACTACATGATCCTAAAAGTAAGTAATAGCAGTATTACAGTCTGTATAAATCCAAAGTATTCTGAATACTTAAATTTCAGAAAAATATAATTCGCCACGTATTTCGCTTATAATTGAAAAAATAGAATACCCTGTAAAGAAAATTTTGACAAAAATTTACTTTGTATTTAGAGCTCTTTTATTTTTCACAACCTTGTAGTAAATTTTATTATGAAGTTTGCATTCAACAATATATTTTATAGGATATTTTACCATGTTTTTGAAATCAAAAGTAAAAGTAATTGCGGAAAAAGGCTTTATTTCATGAAGTTTCACCAGTTAGTCGTGTTTTTAATACTTTTATGTTTTATGGCGTACTACATTGTATCTATTCCTTGCATTATATAGCATCCTAGTAGCTTTACTTTACGAAAATGTAGAGGGATTTTTTAAAATAATTTTGCAAAGAACTGTAGTGCATTTTAAAAATTTACCTAATAGGTAACCCCAAAAATAGTTGTTTTGCTTTGCAAATATTACTTGAGGGTTATTCAATAAGACATGTATATTAGACATGCCTTTTTAAATTTGATAAAATGCAATTAAAAATACGGGGCGTTTCCGAAAAATTAAGTAAAATAACCACAATTAATAAATGCAAATGTTAGAGAAAATCTTTATACCTTAGTAATTACAAATACTTAAATGTGTGGGTTTAGTTTTATATTTTAAATTTCAAACATTTTTCCGCAACAGACAGTAGAATATCTGTAATATACAGTTTATTAGGTACAAAATTCATAGCAAAGTTACTGCAAGTCAAATAAAGAAGAATGTGCTGTATATTAAAATAATACAGTAATTTAATTAGTATCTCCCTACCAATTCTTCATCGGCTATGGATTCACGAAAGAGGATTCGTTGCTAATATGTTTCTTCTTTTAACATATAAAATGGGTAATGGTATCAAAGCAGCTATTTATAGTAATTTAATTGCATCTAAAATATTTGCGAAATTATTTCAAAAAAACGCATTCTTTAGTTTTTATTATTAACTGATTTATATGTACCATAACTACTAAAATGAGACATCAGAAAAAAGCCAGCCATTTGTAAAATATAGGTTTGTTAATGCTAAAATAAAATAAACCCAAATTTACAGAAACAAACAGTTCTTTTTGACACCGTATTTTGGTCGCGTGTATAACACGACCGTATATTTTTTGAAATTTTGAGTAACACTGTAACAGTATTTTCAAAGTTAACATACCTGGATGGATATATAAAAATTCAGTACAGCCATTGCGAGATTGTAAGGTATTAGAGCCCATGTCAGTCTGTAGGGATTCCTATTTTTCATGAATTTAGGTCCAGCCCATACTATTGCAAGGTATAAAATGGTGTAAAGTAATGTAGGTAAAGGGGAATCGACTAGCGGCCATCCTCTTGTTCTCGAATCTGTGAAGAAACAAATTACAATGATCACCACATATGTAGTTACTATTACCGAAAATTGTCGCAATAGTTACAGTTGCTTAAAAAGTAACCATTCATTAACATTTATTTTAGATGAAAACTAATTCGGTTTTCCATGGTCCTGTCTCATTGTAACAATTTTTTTTAAGTTTTGAAACATGTTTCTGAAAAACTCATGACGTCATGCCCCTCACATATATTCTTAAGGTGTGTCACACTATAAAAAAGCTTTAAAAAAAATATCATCTGCTGTTTATAAACAAACAATTGTTTTCTTCCGTGGTAGATAGGGTGGTTGCATTTTTTCATAATAATGGAAAACTCGAACGTAAATCATAAATTATTGTAGGATTTACGATAAACATATTAGAATACCACCTAATTTTAAAGCAAAATTACACGAACTAGTTAAAAAGACTTCCAAAAGTGGGGTTACCGCTTTGCGCCAGTTGACAATAATCTGTGGTTGCCCAAGAATTCAAATTTATAGTTGGTGGGGCTTCAACGTCCAATCAAATCGAATTTTATAAAATATTTAGGAAGGTTTCTATTTTATAAAACTGTGTTACGTGACGTCATCAAAATACAGACACTACTAAAATATATCGACGTGACGTACTTTTATAAAACTGTTCGCAAGAATACTGTAAACGTCGTTTAAAAAAAATGTGTTGTAAAAATAGTTAGTAGGGGCAAGGACTACATATTTTGTAAAATATATAGTCCTTGGCAGGGGACAGGGGTTTAACATATACATTTTTATTTTTTGTTCTAGTTGTTTGCTACAGTAAAAATGTGAATACATGCACGTCCAAAAATATTAGTTTTCCTAAGGGGTTGCACAGAAATCAATTGCACGATTATATGATCGTAATTTGGAAGCAGTAGGTATCTTTAAAAACTTATTAACATCTACTTATATTTATACCAAAAAGTACAAAAGTAAAATAATTGGGTCATTAACGTTTAAGCGAGAAACATTTTTCAATTGAACGGATTATTGATTATTTTGATTTTTTATCATTAATTAGATTTACAAAATTTTCACTTCTGATAGAGTTTAATTCAATATCTATTCTGCTTAACACTCACAACATAATTCCCAGACATTATACCTACTTTACAACTTAAAATATTTAAATCTAGTATATGTTTATTTAGAGAATGTAATGAAAAATTTAACATTGTATTCAAGCCATCCCGAACGGAAAAAATATGATTATAAAAAACATTTCTCCAAATATAAATAAATTTTCCCTTACCTGACAGCGATAATGTCCAGAGGTAGTAATCGTAAATATTCTGTAAGTAAGTTTGTGTAACTGCCGTCATGGTAAATTTTTCTATCTGAAAAAAAACGTAATGTCAACTACCGAATCACAAAAATTTCTATTTTAAATCCATAATTTTAGGTTCAATCGCAACTGAAATGCATTAACATGACCTAATAGACGGTAGCTACAAAGTCTATATGCAAGTATGTGCATAGAAGCGCCTAACTTGTGTCAACTAAGCATATTTAAACGTGTCATCGCACTTTTGCGTATGCAGTAATTTGTAATACGACAGGTAGGTAAAATTAAGTAAGAAATTCATTTGTTGTACTATTCATATAATTTAACTACTCTACATTGAAGATTTTGCGCGGTTATACGAACAAGAAAAACAGTTCTAATGTAATTATAATAATCAATAAATTCCGAAATTTGTGTATACCATAGTTAAAACAAATAGAATATTTTCCCATTTTTCTTATTTAATATCCACATATGTTTTCCAATTAAATTTACATCCATCGACGTACACATAGATAATTCAATATTAACATGATTAAACGAAGAATAACACAACTCTTTGGCGATATCAATTTAGTATACAACTCACGCAGTTATACATAAAACCGTAAAATGTAGGAATTATTTTTTTTTATTTTGTTCTAAAATAGTAATAGTTAACAAACATATAAAAAAATCAATAAACTGCATTAAAAATATTTTCAGTACCTTAAATTCGGATTATTTACATTTGGTTAAATCACTTTGCACCGAAAAGAACTTTCTCAAGTGTACACACATTTACAACGATCAAGAACCGAATAATCAACGAAGACCAAACATTTACCTCGTTAACATTAACGAAACTATTTACACAGTCATGGTCATTAAAATCAGTTTATGTTAAGGGATTAGAAAGGTAAAATTACTTATTTTTTTTGTAATTTCAATACTTTTGTGTTTAAATTTATTTGCTATTGGTCTATAACTTCACTATTAATTTAATCGCCTAAGGTTACGGTTAGAGCTGAAGACTTTATTGAAACTGTTTTAATACGAAGCAGCATTTTCATGTTCTTTAGTTATAGGATGTTGTGGCTTCACTTCATTTAGGGGCTGTTATTTCATTATAAAGTAAAGTAAGTCTTTAATCAGCAAGAAGTGATTTAGGCTATTAAAGTTACAAAAAAGAATAAGCACTGAAACATGGTACAGGAAATATGCTGAAATGGGTACTAATATAGGAAATAGAACTTCTTTAGGGATCAAATTATATTTGTCCAGGACAATGAAGACACGGAAAAGGTACATGGTAAGAAAAGTGGGTTTTACAGATCAACTTTAATAAAACAGAAAACAGAATACATGGGACGAAATGCAAGATTTAGAAATAAGACAAAAAATAACAAAGTTTTACTCGTTCAAATATCTGGGTTCTATTACAACCTCAAAGAGCACATGTGTAAATATATCGAGACCAAAATAGCTATGGGTAAACGCTACTAGATCACTAGACGGAATAATATGGAATAAAAACGTAACACAACAAGCAACACATAGTATATCCCTCAGTACAGTAGAGAATATCTGCTATATTGCGCAGAAACATGGCCAATAACAGAGTTTGCAACGAAATTGTATGGAGAAGAACCAATTCCGTAGAGAATAGATCACTAAAGTGGTTTGGACATGCAAGACTCCTGGACGTGGATAGATGCCCGACCAGGATTCTGTAGGGGTCACCAAGAGGTTAAAAAAAAGAGGAAGACGTAAAATGATATGGAAAACATATATAAAGAAGGCATAGGTCGATAGAGAATTACAAGCGGAAGACTGAGACAACGAAAGCAACGGAAACAGAAGACGGCAGACTCTTAAGGAGGAAAAAGCCGAAGAAGAAGAAGAAGCTATTAAATATTAATCAAGTTGATTATAAACATGAAAACACATTTTAAGGGACCAGTAAACTGCCTAAGAATTAGTTAAAATAAGCGTCTTTTATTATTAAAAGAGCTAACCTTAGTTAGCCTTTCTGCATCGGCGGCCATGGATTGCATCGCGGTTCCTAAAGAAACACCCCCATGAATTCCACCACCTTATTATATGGAATTTTTGTAATCTCCAGCAGTACAATTCTTGAATTTATATCGGAGGGTATAAAAACAAGTTTCTGGAGTTAAATGGTCAGTTTTAAATTGTCAGTCGTAAGAATATACTACAGTATATAATGAAAGAGGAAACATTTTGTTTGTTGTGGAAAACTTTAAAGAGTAGCAAACTGCTGAGTTAAAAAATTGTGGAAAGCGTGTCGAGGTGCAGTGTCAGAGGATGTCCAGCAAAGGCTTCTACATTCAGTGAAGTCTTACTTATTTTGAGACACGCTAAAACTTTTTAATTTGATATTTTGTCAATAATTCCAGGAGATACTATAGCAACCCATTATGAAGAAGCGGTGCAGTTCGCGGGTGCGCTTTTCACTCGCTTCGGCGTTTCTGGGGTGAGGGTACTTAAAGTGGTGCAGTCCATGTGCGTCCCTCTACATGTGTTTTAATTAGTAGACCTTATAGTCAAGATTTTAATAAACCACAGAAAGATCGAAAAAGTGATAAGAAGTTTTGATAAACAAATTTCCAAAGTAGTGAAAAATAGACCAAAATCGACGAAAGTTTATGATGAATGAGAATTAATTTTGTGATTTCTTTTCACTACCACCCTTTATAAACACAATGCATACAACTAGACTAGAATTTTAATTCGCAGGCCTGTTTACGATCCCCTTATTAAAGTTAATCTTCACATACAGAATTCGAATAAGAATCTGTTTTATCATAATTAGGAAGAATAATTTTTAGTAATAGAATTACTTATTGAACAAACTACATAGAATCGTTTTGAAATGATTAACGGAAGTGTTTATTGCAAATATCAGGTTTTTTAGTCATTGAACTTCTATAGAACTTGTTAAGCTACGAAGAAGAACTGCTTTTCTGTCTGTCTCAGATAAATAGTCTTCCTCCAGTGATACTAAAATCGAAACATAGGTAATTGCTGCTTCTCTAGGTAGCGGTGAAATTGATGTAGTAGATTGTTTTTGAAGCAAATCCCTATTTACTTTTACGCCATGTACCAGGCGACCAGTAATAATGGTCATAGTGAACGTACGAATTTGCCTAAAATTAATTTATATTTATTTATTTTTTTTATCAAGGCAACTGAAACAACTTAAAACAAGTCCCTATATTTTCTATATCTTCCCTTCATGACAGTCATTACTGATCATGTTATTGTAAATCATTAAACGAGCGCGCAAGAGAAATTTTGAAACGCTGAGGCATTACCCAGGGTAACCTAATTCCTCCGATAACATAGTTTCTCATGACACTGAAGTTTTGAAATTGTTGTTAACATGTTTATTGCCGTTGTTGTTGTGAAATGTCGCAATGCAAATGGAATTTTCAAACATATTTAATGCTTAAATTCCATTTATAATTTATTAAAATATTTTTAATTAAATAACACAGGTTAATTCGTGGGTAAAAGCTTGAAATCATAGCATTTTGGAAAAATATAATGTATCCATGTCTTTTGCTTATCGTTAAAGAATCCGTAAAAACCCTGTATATGTGATTGTCAACACTTCATTTCAGATTTTCTACAATATTTTTCAAATAGAAATTCACGCAGAAATTAAAAACACTCTTCTAATTCTTTTTGTAAACACATCCGAACTTATATTTCAAGAATAATTATATATACTTAACTACTTAATCACTTAACAACTCAATAATACTTAACTTCTAGGCATCATCCTATTTGATAATATTGAGTTTTTCCTTATAAAAGCAATTGGTTAAAGTTGTTTTGATCCATGTATGAACATTTTTCATTTAAGTAGTGGGAAAATAATTTTCCAATACTCAGTTAAGGTCATTGTCGTGTCATTAGGGCAAGGTCAACTGTCTTTGGAAGATGTAGATGTTTCTAAATTTCCTTACACAAACGCATTTTAAAGAAAAGGCTTACGAAATTATATGTCGAACTTATTAGACATTCGACAAAACTAGATTTGTCTTTTATGCATTTAATGCTTCTAGATATGATAAGATGACGGGTTAGTTAAAATTATACACGAATATGCTATTTATCTTCGAAATATACAGTTAATTGCATTATAATTAAATTATTCGATCTAAAACTTTATACTATGTACATCATTAAACTTACCAACAACCCGTATATCTTAAGACAAAAGCAACAATCTCACACATTTCCATTTAACCACTAAATGTAACAAATAAGTGTTCGTACACTATCACTAGAAACTTAATAAAATTGAACTTGTTGATGGCAAGCGATGCTGTTGGTTAAAGATCTGCAAATACAGTGACTAGATGCAAAGCAAGTGTCTTTGTAAAAATAGCAAGTGGCAATTTATCGTCGAAATGCCCAAAAGTAGGACGATCAGAGGGGGCATACTAGCAAGTTCCGTTCTTACTTATTGCAGTCGAAGATTGCAGAGATCGGATTTTTACGCACTCGCTTCCGCGTGAGAAACTTTCTCAGAGATTACAAAAATGACAAATCATTCGTGCTGGAGGAGAAAATCTCTCCACTTTGCCTTTTTACAAGTTTTCTGTGGGGAAATCCAATACCCGGCGCAAGATTTAATCATAATAATGATTAAATTAAGTACATATTTCTGAACTACTGTAAGTTCCTGACTGAAAAGGCCTGATCAATAACGAAAATATGAAACATTTTGGTTTGAATATATTTCTAAATTGCTCCTAATTACGCATCTTATCACACAAACCAAATGTAAACTTACTACAAAGATAAAAAGACATAGGGAGCCTACAGCGTAACGTGGACTCCGAATCACGGAAAGTGTAAATACTTCTACTGCAAAGAATATTTACTATACATAATACCTCGCTTGCCATTGCCTTGCGAGCGAGAACGGCCATTAAAAATCCCGATGTGTCGGTACACGACGGCCTTTACGAATGCTTAGAATGTTTTATAAAATAAAACAATTCAATTATTATTATTCAATTCCATCAGATTCACGTAAAAACTTTTGTAGTTTGTTTTATATTTTTGTTGCTACAGTTTGTATTTTTATAAGCGTACTAGACTAAACAAAATAAAAATGTTACAGACGGTTTTTGAATACCGGTATAAAATTTAAAAATATACAGCATTTCATTTCCGATACTATTACGGTTATTTCTATTTAAGAAAAAATTGTGTAACACAGTGTTCCTCAGTTCCACAGTTTTGATTTGGTGTCACTGGTAAGACAAACCATCTGGGTTCCGGATGAAGAATAGACCCAGGGAATCCCTGCCTGTCGTAAGAGACGACTATCTGGGGCGGTTGTCCTAACTGTCCCAATTGCCTTATCCTATTTCTCATGTTAATCCCAATTTACCCTATCTTAAATAACTCTTGTTTAATATGGTAAGAATTACATCAAACCTATGATAGTGAGCTACTGACACAGTTCCCGAGGGCATAGATTCTTAGACGAGGTTGGATGTAGGATTTCGTCTTATCGCAGTGGCGGAGGACCTCACCATTCTTGAGACAACAGCAGCGCATAGGCTTTAGTGATAAATCACCATTTCAATGGGCATAACCCCCTTTTTCATATTATAATACGCCGAGTTCTACAACAAGAGTACCCCAGGTGAGTAGCACACAGAGTCCGGAATCTCACACTGGTATTAGGACAGTCTGCCTCGGGGAATGCAAGAATTCGATAATCATAAATCATCCATCCAAACACAAGAATAAAAGGTTTGAACTAAAATCCTTGTCATCGGTTAACCGATAACTTGAATTAACAGAGAAATTAAATAATATCAAGTGGAGCTACTATGTCCCATTTGATATTATTCCATTTCAATGTGGTACTGAACAGTGGACATGTTTTTCATTACCAGGGACAAGAAGACTCAAATATCGGCGGTGTAGAATTTCTGAGAAATAAAAGACTGAAAGGTAATACTATAAAAGTCAATGCAATATCAGATAGATTGATATAGCTCACATTAAAGATCAACAATCGATACTACCTTAAGATTATTAAAGTTTATGCTCCGACAAGCATACATGAAGAAAACGAAATAGAAACACTTTACAAAAATATTGACACGGCTCTAAACAATGATGTTACAACTGGCAGTGATCATAGACTAGTCAGAACACATTTATCAATAGACTCAAAGTACTAAACATATAAATTAGTTAAAAGCTTACAGAAGATATTAGACAGAGAAGCCTTGAAAACTCAAAGTGCACAATATGAACAAGAGATAAACCGCAGAGCAAGTCAACTGATAAAACTATCAATTAAAAACAGCAACGTTAAACATATTAACAAGAATCTAATCAAAATAATAAATAAATTAAAAAATAAAATCACCTTGACGAAGTCCTGAAAGCAAAATAAACTATCCGTTGAAACCAAGAGCTAATAAAATGTAGAAGAGAAATGGGAAATCAAGGAAAAGAAGGAACATTAGAACATAGTGAACTTAATCTACATATAAGAAAAAACGTTCGTAAAGATAAATATGATTATAATCAAAAAGTTAGAGAAAAGAACTGTAATATGAAGATCATAAAGAATAAGTTATCATTAGGAATTAGAAAAATAACTAAATTGATACAATCAGACAGACGCGAAATAACAACCAGTTAAGATGTTCTAAATGAGCGGAGGAATTCTATCGTAACTTATATACATCTCAAGTGTAGAAATCAGTAAATTACAATAACAGGACAATACTAAACGTCGGGTCTGAAAACATCCCGGAAATCACTATCAGTAAAATAAAAATGGCCCTTGGTCAAACAAAAGATTAAGGAGCACCAAGAGAAAACGGCATAATAAGCAAACAACTCAAACATGGAGGCCACCATATACTAAACATTTTTAAAGCCCTATTTAATAAATGTCTAGCAACTGAAAGTGTATCAGATGATTGGAATAATGCTATAATAATATTACTGCATAAGAAAAGAAGTAAAACAAACATTAAGAACTACAGGCCGATCAATCTTCTATACTATCTACATAAAATCTTGTCAAAATTTATAATCAACCGACTAACCGCCAAGGGCTTTGCGACCAATGTCCATATGCATAGTATGAAATTGCTGATTGAGAAGTGTAATGAGTATAAGATTCCTATGAAACTGAGCTACGTGGATAACGTGAAGGCCTTTGATATAATCGAGAGAAACACTATATATCAAGGATTAAATGATTCTCGTATAGATAGTTGTTATTCCAATTTAATTAAATCAATATATAAGAAGGCTACATCAGAAGTAAAAATAGATGATACTTAACAAAGGTTTCCAATAGACATAGGTGTACGACAAGGGGATACATTATCTCTCAAACTATATAGATTAGTCCTAGAAAACATATTCAAAAAACGAAACTGATGATATACGGTAGTGAATGTTGACGGCAGAAAGTTAAACCATTTAAGATATGCTGATGATATAGTCTTAATAAGTACAAGTGACTAAGAAATAAGCGTTAGAATAACTTGACGAAGTATCAAGGTCTTCACATGAACATCGATAAAACGTACATTCTAACAAAAAGGTGAAAATGATCCGAAGATATGTGTATATACATATTTATATATTTATATATATATATATATACAGGGTGTCCCTAAATTGCCTTAAAAGCTTCAGGTAAACTTTTTCTACAACCGATATAGACCTCAAAATTGCAAAGAGGAACTTCATATCGCCCTTAGTTTCCTCATACGAGCCAGTTAAAGAATCTCAAACTTGGTAACATTGCGATTTGCAGCTCTTATTACTACGTGGCTTGGATGTCTTCTATTAGGAAAACGCTGAGCGTAAATCTTAGCAGCCCCATTGCAGTTTCCCTCAAATTCCGCAAGAATCCAAATCATATCTACATACTCATTTATAGCATAAGCCATAATGACGGTCAAGACAGAAGTGAACTCAATAACACGAATTAAAGGCGAATTTAATGCAGAATTCGTAATGTCAATTCAAAATTGATTTACTTGACACACGTGCCAAAACGCAAACAAAACATTTACGAAATTTTTATCACAGTACCCATGCACTTACATTGTTGTCAAATTGTACTTTTATCAAAAGTATGATTTTTAACAGTACTTCCAAACGAAGAAAGAAATTGCTAATTCAATGTTAATTAGCGGTTTGGAATTAATTTAAGTTTCCTCGTTAAGTAAATACATGTTTTACTTAATTTCTTATAACCATTTCGCTAAAATTTTGCGCTAAAGGTATGAACTTTAACACCATCGTAAAAGAAAACTAATTTTTTCTTGCAGTTTTGCCTTAAGAATTCTTAAGGGAAAAAGTTTACCTGAAGCTTCTAAGGCAATTTAGGGACACCATGTATATATATATATATATATATATATAAATAAATTATGAGAAAATAGAAAAAGTAGAAAGTTACGTCTATCTAGGACATACAATTAAGATAGGAAAGGAAAATCAAGAGGCAGAAATAAATCGAAAGATAAGAATGTGTTGGACCACGTTTGGTAAAATAAGTTTCATTTTGAGAGCAAAAATTTCTCATTGGAACTAAAAACAAAAGTTTTTGTTGCTTGTATGTTTCCTGTTTTTAGGTATAGAATAGAATACACAACATTTACTCAAAACATTATGCGCAAATTTGCTATGTCACAAAGATCGAAGGAACGTAAGATGCTGGAAGTTTATTTAAGAGACAGGAAAAGAAACTCTTGGATACGAGAAAAGACTGGCGTAGCAGATATAATTGAGAGAGCTGCAAAAATTCTATGGAGCTGGACTGGACATGATGCCAGGGCAACTGACGAGAGATGGATCTGCAGATTTTTAACTTGGACACCCATGATGCAACACCAGAAATGTAGGACGCCCTGCAAAAAGATAAGCCGGGGACATAAAGGGAGTAGCAGGAAAAGGTGGATGCCACAAAGACAAATTCTACAAACCTGGAAATCAAAAAGAGTGAAATATATTCAACATTGGAGAAAGTTTAAAAAAAAGATAAAGAAGAAAACGAAGGTAAGATGAGAATTTGCTGCTATTTAAATATATAGATGTTTGCTTTGAAGATGTACCTATTATAATTATACTGCTATAAATTATACTGCTATATTCTATTATGTTTGTTGCTACTATAACATATTCTATATGTACCTTCAACTTTTTTTTAACAAATCGTTAGTCGTATCTTTTGCGTTGCATAAGGTGTTTAAAGTGTTTTTATTGCAAAAATTATTTTTAATATACTTGTTTTCATTACAATTTTAGCAATTAGCTCTGATATATCATTGAAATATGGAATTGAAATGTATTTAACGTTCTCAGAGTCATCATTTGGATACATTTTCTGAACTGCTAATTTATAATTTTTCTTGCTAATTAATATGCCAATCAGTCTAGAGTTGTAGCCAATACAATTATTATTATTATCAAAATGAACTGTTATAGTTCTATTCTATGAATCAAAAACGTACAGACTGCTAATATATGTGTTTTATGGGACACACGTGCTCTTGTGTGTCATATGTATCTTTGCTGTCTACTACAAATGTTTATATAACTTCAGTAAATGAATTACCATACGGTGAAATACTTGTAAAGAACAAACTAAAATAAAACCTACTGAAAATGTGACTATTATAAACTATTAATTTAACTGACAATGACCTTCAGTTGTTGTTTGTCGATCAATACTAACGAATTTGTTGCTTTTTCGATACAGTCATTAATTTAGTAGAAATTACCGCTGACTGGAAAGTACACTAAGAAAATTTCTCATAGCCAGTAGCAACGAACTATTTAAGTTTGAATGACTGTTTTATTGGTGTATTATTACCAATGCTTTTAGCCCTAGTCTCGTACAAATTTTAAGAAAAGCGGCGCCGTAAAAGTAAATTAGAAATTGTTTATTGTTGTTAGTTTTTTGTAGTAATGGTAATATATTTTCATTGTGTAGCAATGTCAAAGAGTTAACTGCTCTGATTATTTGGGTATTATTTTATTGAATATTCCTCTTATCGGATATATTTGTACGATTGTGCTGCGTATTTTGACAATTTATATCGTGACTGCTCAAAAATTTCAAAAATAGTAGTAATGATAATACAATTTCATTGTGTAGCAATGTCAAGGAATTGACTGATCTGCTTATTTAGGTGTTATTTTGCAGAATATTCCTCTTATCGGATATATTTGCACGATTGTGCTGCGTATTTTGACAATTTATATCGTGACTGCTCAAAAATTTCAAAAATAGTAGTAATGATAATACATTTTCATTGTGTAGCAATGTCAAGGAGTTGACTGATCTGCTTATTTAGGTGTTATTTTGCAGAATATTCCACATATCGGATATATTTGCACGATTGTGCTGCGTATTTTGACAATTTATATCGTGACTGCTCAAAAATTTCAAAAATAGTAGTAATGATAATACATTTTCATTGTGTAGCAATGTCAAGGAGTTGACTGATCTGCTTATTTAGGTGTTATTTTGCAGAATATTCC
>JABXWE010030626.1:0-15995 GCA_014611495.1 Limonius californicus
CACTAAATGAAGATTAATTTTATTTTTTAGCATTGAATTAATTTGATTGCTGTGGTCACAGCATGCTTGAGTTGTCTGTATAGTTGGTTGCCTACACAATAGGCGAAATTGACGCGTTTCTTTTAAAAGTATACATAGGCTATGTATACTAAAAAGAAAAATTCCCTGTATATGTGACATGGAAATATGGTAATTACTTATATTTATGTAGCTTTTTCTCCTCTTATTATATTTAGGATAGCGTGTTGCCTATTACCTACAATGAGCAAGTTTTATGAGCTTCCTTTGCATGCGCGCTAGGCAGGCGGCTAGACTAACTCATCTAAAAGTGAGTCTTTCTAAATGGTATGATAACCGGGACCGACGACTTAATGAACTGTCCTGATTACAGTTCACCTAATTAGATAATGAAATATAGAGTATGTTTGTTTTCATCTCAATCGCAGCCAGTGCTTGTAGTAGATTTTTTCGTTAGTTTGTCGTTGGGACGTGGGAATTAAAATTGAAAATTAATAATCAGTTAGTTACCGGGCATCTTTCAGCCGACAAAAAATTTATTGAAATCTAATCTGCCTGTGGAAAATTGGATCTTTTGGCTTTTACCCTCTTTCACATCAACTAGGATTTTTCGATAATTAATCGATACGAACAATAGTAGTTGTTTCAAATCATTTCAATAAATAGTTATTTTTTGTAATATGAATACTTGAATTATAACGGAAATTAATTATCAGTTAGTTACCGGGCATCTTTTAGCATACTGAAATTTCGTTGTGTAATATGGATAAGGTAAGGGTTCGTGTAACAACCTCCATGAAATGGTATGAACAAGTGACTAGGTATATACAGGATGAGGAAGTGACATGTAGTTGGACTTTCGAAAATTGTAGAGTTTAGCTTTTCCTCTCTATCACGTCGACTGTTTGTAGTAGGCGTTTCCGTTGATAAATCGATACGAATAATCATACACGCTTCTTAAATTGTTTCAAATCGTAGTTAAATCGGAATATTGATTATCAGTTGTTTACCGGGTGTTTTTTAGCTTGAGGAAATTTCGTTGTGTAATGTGGATACGGTAAGGGTTTCTGTAACGATTGCTTCGAAATGGAAATGAGCATACACATGATGAGGAAATACCCCAGCGACTTAAGGACATCTAGTTTGACTATGGAAAATTGGATCTTTTAGCTTTTCGTCTCCATCACACAACTGTTTGTAGTAGGCCTTTCCGTTCATAAATCGATTTGAATCATCATACACACTTGTTGAATTGTTACAAATCAGAATTAAATCTGAATATTGATTATCAGTTAGTTACCGTGTGTTTCTTAACATGGGGATATTTCGTTGTATAATGTGGACACGGTAAGGGTTTGTAAAGATCGTCTTGAATTGTAAAGGAGCATACACATGATGAGGAAATACCCCAGCGATTCAAGGACATCTAGTTTGACTTTGGAAAATTGGATCTTTTAGCTTTTCGTCTCCATCACGTCGACTGTTTGTAGTAGGCTTTTTCGTTCATAAATCAATACGAATAATCAAAATCCTGCCCTGTGCCTTTGCCACCCCGTGCTGTAAGAAGTGGGAACACGGCATTGCAGCTGCGGTGATTTATGAGCAGCAGCTCTCTGCTGTCTCCGCCGACATTATGCAAAGTTCCGCCGATGTTTCTACCACTGCTTCCCGTCCGTACGCCTTCACCGCACCCTGCGTTTGATGCATGGTTCGCACCTACCCTCGATATTTGAAGTCGGATGAGAAATGCATGAGATTACGTTCGGAAAATATTCATGCTGGTTATGGAGCATTATCATTCCTTTTGATAACGATATGTGCTCTCGCTTTGTGCTCCAAATTGATCCATTGTGAGGCTTGATTTCTTTTCCATTGCAGGGAAATGTACTTTCATACGAATCGCTTACGTAAAAGCCAAATTTAACCAGCAACTTTCACTTTAAATCTCTTACTTTACTGTCATTCAGCACTTCTTGTGTTATGTATTGTGGTGCTTACGTTTTTCCATTTAGGATCAAAGAAAAATGAGGAGTACATCGCTATAGAATGATATCCACCTATTTTGTTCTCCAACGTAGGTGTTTTGCAGTTTGCATGTAGGCAGAATATTCATGTAGGGGCTTTTTACTAATCAACAACTAAGTGATCAGCTATTAAATAGGGTTAGATGAAATATTCTGCGATTATACTCAAGATATAATTTTTTATAATGTGTCCATTAGGTTGGTAAATTGAGTGGTAATAGTTTGCTTGAATATATATGAACCATACACTACAATTATTTACATTAAATATTGACTGAGTAAAACTCGTGTCTACTTAAATCACACCGTTTATAACCTTATTATTACAATAGTTTCTACTGAAGGACCCAAACTATTCCATCTAAACTATCTTCTACTTTTCCTCGCTGCCCCTTGGTAACTACTATATGGGAATATTTTTTGCGCCAAAACTAAAACTACAAATTATACAACGTTAGCTTTCTTATTGTGAACTTGCTTCCACCAATCTGATCAGGATATTGCATGTGAGCTTAAAACAAGTATATGTTTTTAAAAATATGCAGAATATGTAGAGGGGATCAATAACGCTGTACTTGTGAAACACATTAAAATTTGTTATGTACCCTAAAATCTGTAAATGTAAAATCACAAACTTGAACAAAAATTGCAAATCAGCAATCATATGCGGTTGACTAAAGCGTTAAAATTATTCACATAACTGAATATTCAATAATATGATGTAATTTTGCTATAAAGCAAGTAAAAATTAAAAATTACATACGAATAAAACTTCTTTTAATTAACATGAACCAAATGGCAACAACATACAAAAACTTTATTTCTAAATATATAAATTAGTATTCGCGGCTTTGTTCCATGTGTATTTTCTTGGAAGTAAGGTGTCACTGTGTTTTTATTCTTTGCGAGTTCTTTTAAAATGTTGCCTGTAAAGTACCTTCATGGTTGACCTATCATTATGTTGAATTTATTGTTCTGCATGTACAATATAACCATATTCAATCTAAATAATCTTGCGGCCGAATTTACAAAATGCATTGAGCATACCATACGATTTTCTTTACATTCACAACAAAATATAGTAAGATCACTTAAAGACACGCTAGGAAACTGAACAAAGTCATTACCTCTTCGTACTTTTGCTTAGGTACAATTATTTGTGCTATTATGCGATATTTGATTGTAATTATCTTTACTATTCGTATGTTGAAGAGATTATATTATTTTACTTTCAAAACGTAACATCGTTTGTTAACAACTAACCCAAGCCATCAAATGCTGCCATAAACACACACATCACAACCTTAAAATAAGGTAAAAATAGAATTAAGCTCAAACACAAACCCTGTATTATGTACGAGTATATTAATTTATAGAATTTTAACAGGACAGGGCAGTAATATGGTATAGTTGGTTAGCTGCTATGTATGCAAGGTAGCATAGGCTCCTATAGCTGTGTTTTTGCGTTTGGGGCCTCGGTGGAGTAGTGCGGATACGCACTGCTACTCGAGGTCACGTGAAATTCGGTCCGATCGGTCGAGGTATCGAATCCCGACTGGGGCGACCGCATTTCGCTTAGTTAAGTTTAGGGTGCATGTTGCATGAATGTTTAGTGTGTAAGAGACGCTCGCACCCCCTGAAGTAATGCGAAAGCGGTTTCCAGGGGCGGGGGCGGTAGTATGAATGAATGAGAAAATAAAAAAAGCTGTGTTTTTGCAAATATATTTTTGATGTAAAGAAAATCATATAGTATCATCGTGCACTTTTTAAGGTTGTATTGCCGATTACCATTCTACGGTATTCTATACTTAGACAAACATTCAACATTTCATTCATATATTAATTCGTAATAATTTTCCTAAAACTACTATTAGTGTTTCGGAAATTAGTTTAATAATAAACATGTTTGTTAATAGAAACATTAAATAAGGAACCATAAGTTCTGGTATCTAAACCATCAAGACATTAAGGAGACTATATATTAAACAGCTGGAGAGAACTTGTTAAACATTAATCTAAGTTTATCAAGTAGATTAATCACTTCATGTTACTTTAATTCAGAAATGAGAAAGCGTAGTTATCTCGTACTAATTTATGTATTAGAAATAAATATTATTTGTTACATAAACATACATTTCAAGTGTGTCAGTAGCAAGGAAATTTTAAATTACAATTCGTCCAGTTTGTTTGCTTCTTCTTCCGTAAGAGCTTAATGTAATACCATAAACAATAAATCTTGGAGAGTCAAGCCAGGAGAGTGTGGTGGGCTGGTGGCGAATATTTGTACCATAGGTTTCGATTAGACGTTTGGGAAAAAGTTTTCCGTTCTGCTAAGGTATTACATACTATATGTGGCCCAATCTGACCCCAAAGCAGAAATGTTAAAATATTGAAGAATCGATCAATAATAGTATCATCTAGAATTTTACTCCATTCATTTGAATTTTAAGGGCACTGAGTAGGAGCAGTGTCTGTATGCGATATATCACAACTGGTTGCATACCATTGATAAAATATATCGACCGTTTATGTCCATTATGAAGATTTATATGGCAGGAATTAAGCCATTCGCGATATATGTAGTAGACACAACGAAAACCAGAGACCTTAGAAATGAATACACAGGTGTGAACATACATTACCACGTTAGAAGTGGGGTAATCAGAAGAACTTGTGGCGTACAAGAAATAAATCAGCGAGTTCTATCGAGAAGAAGCATATGGGGACAGACCCATATCAAGATTGCAAAACAAGAGCCTTGTGAAAATCGGAAAAGGAAGGTCACCAAGAAGACCGGTAAAACGGCGGAAACACCCGCTGAGATGAACAAGTTGAGAAATTTGTAGCAAGCGAAGAAGAAGAAGAAGAAGATTTATATGTGAAAATTGACGTTGTTGTTTTACTTTTTCATTAGGTCCTCACAAATGTGTTTACATTATTTGGCGGTTGGGATAGATTTCTTGGCTTTTTGATAATTTGTTAAAATGGTATCTGAATTTAAAAATAATTAATGAAATATATTAATAATAATAATAGGCAATTTCAACGAAGTAAGGCAGCAAACAATTAACAAATTAAAAATTTTCTCTTGGGCTGCTTAATCCCTACCGAGATGTGAAGATAGAGGACCTGTATATTCATTTGCGCTCCCAACGGGAAGTGCATACACTTCTATTTCATTTAATGGGCAGAGTACCTAGGTGGTTTTCCATTACCTTGTGGTGGAATAGTAGTAGGAAATCGACTTGAACACGTCACCTGGACCGATGCTTGGGAGTGGGTGACTGTCAACTGGGCATTTCACAATGGGCGATAGCCAAGTGGGCGACAGATATTTAAAAATGTTTGCACGCTTAGCACGCATACGATTTGAAGAACTTTTTTGTAACCGTACCCTAATCAAACTTTTTTTTATTATTTTTGAGTGTACGTTTAAGGGCACCTTTAGAACTAACGGGATCGAGTGACCCTTTTGACATTAGCCAATCCTTTAGAATCCCTTAGTATTGCTAAATAGGGTGGAAGTATCTACCTGTTTATTTCTGTAGTCTTACATAGTTAACAATGTTCTGTGACTTATTCTATTTTAATCTAATGGATTATTGTTTACGTTAAAATATCCTTCTCTGGTTTATAATACACGTGTGTAGTGCTTCCTTGTATATTTATCGGCTATCTTCGTTGATCTACTGCCTCCGAGTTTCTTCTTCTTTAATTCTCTGGTGATTTTCTTCGCCCCTTACCTAACCTAACGTAACTTAACGTAATCGAACGTAGCCATCTCTTTCTTAAATCTCTAGAAATATTTAAATATGATATAAATATATTTATTAACTGACTGACTCATTTGGTGCATGGCAATTTCAATGCAACAGATATTTTTAAGTAGTTGTCTAGACCGCTCTTACGCGATAACTTCTTTATTTGAATTGCAAATTTGTCATTGTCATTGTAGATTTTGGAAGGGTGAGTTACCTCACATGCACTTAGGCCACAAAGGTGGTGCCTCCCCAGCAGCCCCCCAATTTGGGTATCACCCAAGCCATCCAATCCTTTGGATGTACTTGAGGACATCCGCACTGGGGTGTAGCTGATTTCGGCCATATCAGGCCAAAAGTCTCCCAAAATTAATCCTCCGATTGTTGCGAGAGTTGGGCAGTGACACAGGACGTGTTCTGCCGTCTCGCCATCCCCTTTGCATCCTCGACTGTTTGGGCTGTCCGCCAGTCCCATCCTATGCATGTATTGTTTTAGGGTGTAGTGTCCAGATAAGATGCTTACAACTAGTGGCAGGTTCTTTTGGCTCAGTTACACACAAAATTTGGCTGTCTTTGGCGAGGATGCAATAATAGCCGCCCTTTCATGGCGACAACTTTGAATGTTTACCCATTTATTTACATTGCATAGTTGATATATTATTTTGTCGCCCAGATGACCAACGCACATTGCCTAGTTGATTGTGTCCGGTCTGAACGACTGGTACGAATCATCTTCTTAATTCCTTAATTTTTCCATTTTTTTGTATTATTTCAAGGCTAGGGTCTGCTTGTATGGTTGTAGGAGATGATCATGAGTATTAAAACATCTGCACAATTCCGTATATTCGACCAATAGTATAGGATGATTTTTTAAAGGTTACGGTAAATAATAAATCGGCTGTTACATACCTTGCGCTATCGCTGCATCTTCTTGTAGACCTTCTCCGTTTTCCGTGATTGGTTATCATTGGGTGAAATAGATCACGATCTTCAACTAGTAACTGTTGTATTGCCGTCACTCCTGTCCAATTGCCTATGTTGCGGAGCCATAATAATCTTTTCCTTTCTACGCCTCTCATATATTTTCCTTTAGTTATCGTTTGTAGTAGCTTTTCTGCATAGTTCTTCTTCTTCTTAGAATGCCTCTCCTGTCGGAGGTCGGAGATCAATAGCGCCATCTGTACTTTGTTTACTACGGCTCGAAACAAGGAAACACTACTTTTTCCCCACCAGTTTCTCAAATTCTTCATCCCATGAAGTCCTTCTTCGTCCGACGCTTCTCTTTCCTTCTATTTTACCCTGCATAATTTCTTGTAAGATTTTGTATCGCTCATGTGGCACCAAGCGTCTCAGGTATCCTAATGTCCTTCTTTTGATTGTAAGTTCTATTTCCATGTCTTTGTGTAATCTTCGAAAGACTTCTTCATTTCGCACTCTGTCCGTCTATGGTATTTTTAATATTCTGCGATAAGTCCACATTTCAAAAGTATTTAGTTTATTGATTTCGGCTTTATTAACTATCCAGCACTCTGCGCCGTACAAGGGGTAGAAAATATATAGTATCATACGAGGTGAATTCTTAGATCTAGACTCAAATTTTTATTGCATAAAACTTTATTCATTTTAATAAATGCCTGCCTTGATTTTTCGATTCTACTTCTGTAGCCTAAATATTTAATTGAACTTGTATTTTGTACTACTTCGTTACTTATTGTTATGTGAGGATTATTCCCTTGTTGTTTTGTGATAACCATAGTTTTGGTTTTTTCTGGTATTTAGCGATACTCCTAACTTTTTTGTATAACTAAGTTCAGTAGTTCCTGCATATCATCTCTTTCTTCTGTGATTAGTACAGTGTCGTCTGCATATCTTAGATTATTAATTCTTCTTCCTCCGATCACGAATCCCTTATTACAGTTTTCGAGCCCCTCTCTAAATATTGCCTTAGAATATATATATTAAAAAGCAGTGGTGACAATACGCAACCTTGAGGGACACTTGACTCTATCAAACTCTTCTGATGACTGGACTTCTAGTTTAATCTTAGCCTTCTGATTCTAATACCGATTTCTAATTCTGCATAGCTACCAGCTCAATAATTTACACTTTCTCATTCAACATCTACATATATACAACAATTGTAACATAACTAAGCGTTATTAAAAAAATATCTTAACAATGTGACAGTAAATGACGTTCCTGTTTTTAAAAATTCGCATATATTATGTAAATACATATCCGTATGTTCGTAATTTGCATTACTTAATCGATATATTATGTGTGTAATTTTCATGATGATATTCGTATACAAAAGTTATATTAAGATAGTGGCAGAAAGCTTTGTAGTAAAACCATTGCCGTATATTTTATTTCAAATTTTGTAATTCGTATAGAGTTAGTCATAAAATCCTTGCATGCAACATAAGCAGACATGGCAAGAATAAAAAGCAGTCAAGCAATAGTCAGTAGAGTAATAAATTGCTTCTCTGATTAAGAAATAACATTTATTCATGTTTTTAGTACTATCTTTTTGTATCAGTGCGTGTATGAACCTGTACGTTTAATTCACATATTTGTTTTTTAAAAGTCGCAAGTATTGTAGAGTCGGTTTTTATTTATAGCACATCCATACGAAACGCAATTATAACAGCGTTTTAACCTCAGTTACGTATTTCTTTATAACTCGTTTTATTGTGCGAGTTTGCAGAAATTATTAATTTTTAAGATTACCTTCTGCCGTAGGAAGTTGGGAAACTTCGCACGCAATCTTTGTTGACTCCGCGGGTCTTTTGTTGCACCGATGTGGGGCTCTTTATTTCTTTTTCATGAGCTAATTTCACAAAAGAGTTTGTTTGGGAAGTTTGTTAATTAAATTCTTAAATAATACGTACTTGCCCACAAAAAGGTTCAGGTTATTTTGGAATAATTTGTGGTTTATCGTGGCTTTGGTGTTTCTGTTGGTAGTTCGCGTTTACATTAAGACATGCTCAGGCAATATAATACCATTACTATAACTATGTAATACGGCGAAGTCGTAACTTAATATTATATGCTCACATAAATAGGCATTCAGAATCCAAACCGCATATATGAGCCTCTAATTAGAGGTATAATTAATGGTATTAATCACGCAGTGTGCTCTCTGTGTTTCTTAGTTGAAACGTGGCTGTCAAAGTGCTGTAATTTAGGTATAGGTATACGTGTGGATGTGTTTTTCTTTCATTAAAATCCAATTACAGCTAACACTGAAATTTACATTTTATGCGAACCCATTCAAACTGTATTTTAAATGGAGCTTTTTGGTTGTTTACAGAAGCTCATTGTTTAATAAAAACTAATTATTCAATTTTTGGAAGTGGTGTTTTGAAGAGAAAGAAGGGTTTCTATGGTAGTATATTTTTAAAGGGCTATAGATTTTGAGATCCATTGTAAGTGTTGTTTTACTAACAGTCGCACGTAATTCTCGATATTTACTTACCAGATATCAGCCAAAATTGTTAGGAGAAGTTAGAATAGTATTTGATTGATCCGACAATACTTAATTTGTTATCGAAGATTATTCATGGTAATGAAGACATATAGTGTTAGTATTTTAATGAAAAGCAAAATGCCCAATGTGGAAACCTAAAATTAACAAAATTCCTGCACTTTTCCCCAGAAAAGAACCTTTGAGCCTCATAGTTTTACTTCTTGTAGGTAGCCACATGTTACGCTCATAGCGATTCGGGTAGTGAGTTATCAGGAATGTTTCAATAGTAAATTTATCGATATTTTATTTTTTGTGTTTGATAAGCTGACATTGACGAAAAACCTATATATTCACATACACAGTTCACAGTATATACATTGAAGCATAATAAATAGAAGTCAACTTATAATTAACCCTTTCTATATAAATGCATCTCAGTGGCTGTTTAGGAGTTCCCTCCTCTTCGGAGTTCGAAAAGGCAAAAGTATTTGTTCAAAATCGATCTTGGATTGCAAACAAAACAAACTAAATAAGATGATCTCTCAAATTCTCCTTGATTAATCTCGCAACTGTTGATAAGGTAATGTGAAGACATTTTTGCTATAATTTTGTAATTGTTTCTTACACTATTTCTTGAATTTTCGTTCTGACATAATTTCACATCTTTTCTCCTTCAGTAATCCGAATCTGTAGAAAGCCCATACCGTTGAAACCAAACTTTCCCAGCATGGTTGATCTCCTTAAATTCTTGCTAACAGTAAAACGAATTATTAAATAACAGTTAAGTGCATGTTATTAAAGACTTTGAACACCTTGTAATTATTGTTAGCATTAGAAATTCGGGGTTCCTCCCGTAACGTACAATTGAATTTTAATGGATACCTATGTTGGAAAGTTGTAGTAAACAGTAAACAGACCCTGGAAGCAACACAAACAACAGGACGACTAAATCATGTTGTTTGGAGGAACAAATACAGAACAGAACGTAAAGTAAAACTATGATTAGGCCAGTGCTTATACAGAAACAAAGAAAATCAAGAAGAAGATCGGGACTGTTAGAGATAAAAATTTTAAGACCTACATTAGGGTATTACACTTAGAAATAGACAAACCAACGAATCGATGAGGTATAGTTGCGGCATAGGAGATGTAGTTAAATAGACGAGAAACCAAAGAAAAAATTGGATAGATCATGTTAACCGAATGGATGATAGGGGATCAAGACTACCAGAAAGACCTTCCAAGAGATGGGGATACAGCTGGGTATCAGCATACGCAGAAGAACCATTAGGCCTTGGCAAACAGGAAATTCTTAGCCAACACGAAGAAGAAAACTGTAGCAAGACAAGGTCAGGTAGAGATTGCTTACATTGTAGCCAGTATTTGTTTCAGTACACGCAATCCACTGCAACATTAAATTTGTTTTGGATTGTAGAAATGATTATAATTTACTTCATAATGCGAACTTTTATATAGATGAGACAGCTATTGTAAGACATGTCATTTCTTAAGTAATTAGATGTAAATGTTTAATACGAAATTAATATGATAACTTTTCCTTGAGATACCCCCTTACAAATAAATTCAGTAGCGTTATGTTTTTGCAGTTCTGGATGTCAATCTAATACATCTATTGTTTCAATTTTTCATCCAATTATTGGCGAACGAATAAAGCATGAATCACTGAAAACAGCAAATTGTCCCAAAAAAACCATCTGCAGGTAGAAATATATGCAGGGCGATAGTAAACTCAAAACCTACAAAGACCATGTACAGACATACACTGAAACGTGTGTCGAAATTAAAAAGACAACAAAAAATTAATGGGAATGAGAACTTTTAGATCAATATTAGGAATTATATTAAAAGATAGGCAGATGAACAACACTAAGTGGAACAACTCTATAATACAAGCAGTAGCCAAAAAGAGCAAATAAAGGAAAAAGTGTGGAATAAACATGTAAAAAGAATATTATAATAGCAAAAATAAGGAGAAATTTGGATATTACCTTTTGCTGAATAAACAGAAGAAATCCTATTAGAGGAAGAAAAAAAATTACAATACGCTGGAATACTGTTTTGCTGATACTATATTCGATAAATATGTAAATCTGTAGAACCCCGAGTAGCCCAGTGGTAAGAGGGCAATACGAAATCCTCGGTTCGAATCTTGGGATAGGCAGAAATTTTTCTGTAATTCGTAAGGTCGGTATCGGGCTCGGAAATCCATTCGACGTTGGGTTACAATTAAAGGCGCTTCTCCTAACCACTGGCTGACCAGGAGAAGTAACACGGCCACACATAACATCATACACACAATTAACAGATATAGTGAAAATGGATAGAGCGAATGTAGTTGCTGGGAGCAGGAGGAGCGTGATGCAAGTCCAAAGGGGACCCATCGCCTTCAATTAATCCCAAATGTATATATGACAACCTCGACACCGTAAGGTAAAAGAGGAATTGATAAAGAAAGAAGAATATGTAAGTCTGTTTAGGATAGCTAAAACGGGGTTAGCTGTTCTGGAGCAAACTTCAAATAAGTTTTTCCATGATGGCAGCTACGTTTTGATCAGAGGTGATACCGTCAAGAACTTTTTCCGGAAACAAAAACCTTTAGATCAATATTAGGAATTATATTTCGGGATAGGCAGATGAACAACACTATAAGCAACAACTCCATAATACAAATAGTTGCCAAATGAAGCAAAAAAAAGGAAGAAAGGGTGTAATAAACGTGTAGAAAGAATAATAAAAATTTAAAAAAATGTAAGGCCACCTATAAGAAGATACAATGGAAGAATTCTTTCTAAACTATGAAAAGAGAATTGGATGTCATCTTTTGTTGAATAAACAGAAGAAATCCTATAAGAGGAATTAAAATAAATTACAATACGCTGGTATTCTGTTTTATACAAACTATTTTCGATCAACTACAAATAGTTGCCAATCGAAGAAAAGTACGGAAGAAAAGAGCGGAATAAACGTGTAGGAAGAATAGTAAAAATTATCAGATATGAAAGGCCACCTTGAAGAAGATACATTGGAAGAAGACCCTCTAAACTATTAAAAGAGAATTGGATGGCACCTTTTGCTGAATAAACAGAAGAAATCCTATAAGAGGAAGAAAAATAAATTAAAATACGCTGGTATTCTGTTTTATCGAAACTGTATTCGATCAAATACAAATGGTTGCCAAATGAAGAAAAATACGGAAGAAAAGAGTGGAATAACCGTGTAGGAAGAATAGTAAAAATTATCATAAATGAAAGGCCACCTTGTAGAAGATACGTTGGAAGAAAACCCTCTAAACTATGAAGAGAGACTTGGATGTCATCTTTTGCTGAATAAATAGAAGAAATATAAATTATAATACGCTAATACTCCGTTTTGTTGAAAGTATATTCGATCAACTAGGAAGTCTGCTAAGAATAGCTAAAGTTGGAATTGAATGTTCTGGAGCAAACGGGGTTGCCATTTAAATAAATTAATGATGCGCGCAGCAGAAACAGAAACCAATAATTAAAATTTATGATATGAAGTGTCTTCCTAAAATAGAAAATACACGTATTTAAGGACCCCCCGCCCCACATCAAAACACTAAATAATAAAATTATGAACTGTGGGTAATTTTATCACCACGCTGTATAATATGCGGTGACGACAAAACTAATAGAAATGTTATATAAATTATAATAACCTATTGTAGCACTTGCATAGATAACAATGGCGGTTTTCACAATGTACAATAAATGACAAATTTGTGGTTAACGAAGAAATTTTAAAATTTAAATTACCAAGCCATTACTACTATGATAAAAGTCAGTTTTAAAGTGTGCATTAGCTACCAAGAACAGCAATATTGTAAATGCATTCATGTATATTGCATATTCATTTATTATTTCTCTATGCTTTAATGCAACGTAATACTCATATAATCCTATCCCAAACAGCTAGATTAGGCGTGGTTTTCCGTGGCATTGAATTCCGTCTAGCGTATGCCATTGCATTTTAGATATTTATGCTTTAATTAACATCAGTTTAAATTGACAACAGTGCAAAATATGTCAAAACCCGTATCACAGTAGCATTTTGCGGTTGAATAAATCTTTTTACGTTGTAGACACATAACGCCACGCTACATAAACATTATACTCGGTTTCGAGAGCACCGAGTTTACAGCACTGCTAAATAAGGATTACAGCCCATTAAAATGTTGAATACAATTATCAAAACATAAAGAAATACAGCTCTTGCAATTTATGAGCTTACTCCACAACCTTTTACCTTCAGAACGCTCCATATTCGTTAAGCGAAAATCTGGAAAACTGTTCTACGGTGAAAGGAATTACATTATTCCGAATGCCCTGAACGTTTAGTCAGCTGCTTTAAAATCCATATTTGCTGACATTTTAGTTAGAGCAGCGGTTGTAAGGGCATGCAATGTTCTAAAAGTGACAGGATTAGCTACTGGAGCCCACGTGCCACGATACAGGTGTTGATAATGTCAATGCGGCTGATGGATCACCATACTTCCTTCGTTCAGGGCTTTTGGTTCACAGTAGGCTTTACATAAAACTATTGCGAATGTATGCTGGCACTCCTGTTATTTTAAGAATTGTTCCATCTCGGTCGATTTTCTCGAAAGCTATTTGCATTCCTTAATTTGCTATACAAACTCCTATAACTGTATCGATTGGATGAAATAAGATTTGCACTTCGGGGTTTTCAAAGATATCGCCAGACTTTACTTATATTTGTGCCAATGTCAAATCTATTTGATTATCTGAAAAAATTGTGGTTGAATATCTTTGTGGTGATGACATTTTAGTATGTTTTATTAAGTTCATATGACTTTATTGGTAATTATTTAATTTGTATTATAATCTATGCCCAAACATAAAACTTGCATTAGAAGCACAACAAACCAAAAATATTAATTATGTAGACTTAGACATAAAATATAATATCAGAAAACAAGCTGGGATACTCTATAGCAAACATTTACAGACAAGTTCACAATGCTACAAAACTAGCAGCCTCTACATCTATGATACAAACAGCTTCAATAGTTCGTTTAGATAACATGAAATACACACCACAGCGAGTTATTACACAAATTGCACTTAGTAAAGGGACCATCACCCAATAGATTGACATATTAATTAAAAGGAGAGATGATAAATTAACAACCCAAACAATGTATCTCAAAGACTACTCTGACATAATTAAAACGGATTTCAGTTTTATATCTTGGTGATATATCAGAGAAAATTGTTATATAATGAACAAAACCAATACATTAAAAGGAATTTATATCCAAACAAGAATAACTTAAATTCAACGAAAAAGATAGGATTAATGATTTATTAAAATCAAGTATTTATGAATTACATTGTCCAGACTGTAATTCTGTATATATAGGTCAGACAATTAGAAATTGTAACTACACTAGAACTGTGTATTGTCACTAAATAGCATAATGTTCTTAAACGTTTGCGGTGACAAAGGAAACTTCTTCATATGTGTCAACCTTTTCAAGTTTTCAAAAACTTAAAAATACACATTTGTTGTATAACACCAAATATAAAGCGGAAAAAAAACTACTAACACCGTTTGATATTATTAGCATTGTTTTGACTTATGAATTATAATACTTCAGATGAGATCCACAAAGACTTCGGTATAATCAAGATATAACTAAAACTTGCTGAACTCGTGGGTTACGTTTCACCCTGTAATGTATGGTGTAAATTTAATACGATGATATTTTATTATGTTTTCAAAAGAATCTTACAGGGAAAATAAAATGTTTAGACAATTCTTATAAATCTCGTCTCAAAAATACATTTTAAGGGATGAATCCTTATTTGGGTATTTTAACAGAATTGTACAGTATGGTGCGAAAATAGCTTCTAGAATTTGAATAGGGTGTAAATTTTAAAGTTGGAAATGCCCTCGTAAAGCCTCTTAAAAGTGAAGTTTTTTTGGAATAAGGAGCACTAGAATTCTTTTAGTAAGTTTTCGCGATATTGGTTAGAACATATTCGTGAGGTTATCTTTTAAAGACTTCGTTCCTGTTTTACACTGGAAAATTATTTTAGACAATTTTTACTATGTAAAATTTTAAAGTTTGATGGCTGTGGATGAGAGTTAAATTATTACCAATCAGATATTCAATTCAAAGAAATTTTTTTTATCGTTTTCGAAATATGTGTTTATTATTACTTTCAGTATTTCATATCCTTGCCTTGCTGGCAGTGTAAGGGGTGTACTAAATAATTATAAGTAGGAAAAAAGGATTCTGAGAGTTATGAACAAATTAGACTGGGTTCGAATGTTAGGGCTTGCTGATGTAACTACCGATTTTTTGATGCAATTATTGACAGCCTTATGACAGCAGCAAAAAGTTTGTAAAAATGCCAAGGATAGCTACTAATAATTTGAAAAACATTCAAAAGCTAAATCGTTGTTGAAGTTTCAGAAGAACATCACATCTTTGAAAAGAAGAAGTTTTTAAGGTTAATATGGGTGGAAATGATTGTTCAATATCAGAAGGCAAGCAAAGTATTAGTTACATACTGCTAATATATATTGAAGGAATTATGTTCTATAAAGTGTTACTTAGAGGATCATCCAGAGTTGAAGTGATGGTTATATACAGAGTGTCCCTAAATTACCTTAAAGGCTTCAGGTAGACTTTTTTCTTTAAGAATTCTTAAGACA
>JABXWE010030627.1:0-24313 GCA_014611495.1 Limonius californicus
TATATACATGTATAGTGTATTCTTACAACTACTAGCATGTAAGTAGTTTATGCTTGTGCTTGTGGCAAGTAAATGGATCATTTCGAGTTTTTAATCTTGTGTAATAAGTATACTTGTCAGATTTTCATTATATTTAAACACCTTTTTTATTAGATAGAATTATAAAAACAAAAAAGTACCAATGAGGTAAACCTTAGTGCTGAGGAGAAACACGTGGCAGAGAAGAGGCCGATGCTCAAGCAGTGGAACAAGAAGGCTGTCAATGAACAAGAAGGTAAACCATTTATCAAAAGATTGTCACGATTATTAAATACAAAAATGCTTAAATTACATCAAAATTTGATGATATTTAATATGAAAAGGAATTTGATGTAAACGTAACTGAAAGAAAGAAGTCATATTAGCGGAAGTGTAACGTACCACTTGGTTATTCGGTTCATATGTAATCTCTGTAGCTTGAACATTTGACGGACACCGATCCAACCTAAACCAATTATAACGGTGTGTATCCAGCATGGACCAGATCCTTCTAGTTGCATTTCCAACGTTATTACCAGCAACTAACAAGAGCTTAACCTAAAAATTACAATTGGCCTTTCTTGTCACATTAAAGTATTCAACTAAATTTAATGGTATAAAAGAAATACTTACCTTAGTAATTATTGGAAAGGGTAGACAAACTAAACTTGGGACTGCAACTGAAACTGGATGCTACTTTTTTTAAGAGCATGACCATTGTCCATGCTTTGCAAATGCTAGTGGCTTATGTTAGAAACCCCGGTAAATACAACGCATGTCTTGTGACATCCAACCGTCCACTCCTTCATAGTTTACGTTTTGGATCGTTCCATATTCAAGTTGTAATATTTATTGTAATTTTATTTAGAAAATAAAAAAAAATCACTTATCAGCCTATTAAATTTTGTTGTTAAACCCGCAATACTTAATAACTGTAATGGAATTGCTAATTTGCTATTTTACTTATCCTTTTCATAATGCTTAAAGTACAATCGGTTCTACTCAAAAGGCGAACAACATAAGTACCTATGACTAATCTTTTTTTTTTGTCACACATTCATACTACCGCCCCACCCCCCCCCGGACCGTTCGCAATTATACTTCAGGGCGTCCCTTAACATACTAACATTCATGCAACATGCACCCTAAACTTAACTAACCAAATGCGGTCGCCCCAGTCGGGATTCGAATCGCCCCAACGGAGCAATCATTTAGTGTGACCTCGAGTGGCCAATGCGTTTCTCGCACTCGACCACCTGGCGGTCCCCCCTATGACTAATCTATAATGAATACAGTAGATTTTTTTATTGCCCTTCAAAATTGTTTTTCTTTTCGGGTTGTTGATCTTATTGAACAAACGCCAAAAATTTAACAGGCACCTTCTACTTAAAATCGATTACTCCATAGTTAGCATTTATGATATTTAAAAAGGTTGTCATTTACCAGTACGCTTAGTATGGAATGTAACCGCCGAGGATGTTCCAAAAGTTAACCAAGAAAGATGACAAAAGAATAGATAAAATAATCTTACGGTTTCGACGATAGCTTACATAAACATAAATATGAAATATGAGTTATTATATAATGAATTCACGAACAATGTTTATGTTTTTGCTACTATTTTATTACTTATTTCTGTAAATAAGTAATTCAAAAATGGGAATTTAACAATTATAACATTTAGATTCAAGTTGTAAATAATTTTCTTACCAATTACAGGACAATAAGATTTTCAGTCAGTTTCGAAAATGATAAGTAATTTTTATAGTATAGGACAGCAGTATAGTTATTCACAACAGTATGTGCAACCATTCTCAGCTTACAATGGCTTCCTTTTAGCAGGGATTTACAGTATGCTCGTGTTAACCTTTAAAACCTGTTATAAAGCACATAACCGAAAACGAACCAATATAGGTCGCTTTAAAAATATGCAGTGATAATGTACACCTGAAAGTTAGTCAAAAATCAGCCTTTTTGGTTGCGATAGAGGTAACTATTTATAATAACTATTTCTCAACTTTAAGTTGAATGTAAAGGATATTGTAGTTTGGGTAACCACTACGGGTGCACAAAGGACGCCTTTAAGTTACGCCATGTAGGTCATCTTTCCAGATTAAGAAATGATCACGTTGTGGACAGTCAAAGTTAAGTTTGGTTAAGTGAATAACTATCGCTTCTCAAGAAGATTAGAAATTGTGATTTCTAATCGTCTGCTCCTTAGGTGATGTCGTGGCTTTGCTGCAGCGTGTAATCCACTTTTATGAGAAGTAAAAGGTTTTTCATCTCGATTTTGTCATTTTTGTCATAGCTCTAATCAAATCATACATGAACAAAATTTTGAGCTTGCGTCCTAGTGGTTCTCTTCCATTGCTGATGAAGGTACGCGGTGCACACATCCTAGTATTAGTGCTTCTACTCGTATTTATCTCCATGTACGAAGGGTTAAACAAATTAAAACCTAATACCTAATAACATATTTTAATTGCAACCCGATTTGTATTAAAAGAACTATAAGTCGGCAAGGAATTCGTCGTCTACTCTGCCTATCTATTTGCAAGAAGAAGAATTTATTAGTTTTAATAGAAGCTGTCTTCGATGTTGTACCTCCATAAACTCTACATTTCTGAATGAATAAGCATTACTTATTGTAGTTTTCAGTGCCTGAATCACGTCTTATGAGAAACTTGTCAACGTGGTGTATAATATAAGGTTTCCTATTTTGCTATCGCAAGTCTCTTGAATTTTCAATTTTCCTGTCTCTACTGCTTCAACTACTTTAGTTACTCCTGTTTTCTGGCTGTCTTTGGCACAATCTGCCTTAATAAATAAAAACGACGTCTGGGTATTTTTTCTTTCCCTGTTTCTTCTGATGCAGTGCTTAGTATGGATTTCTGTTTATTTCTAACAGCAAAAATAATGCTGGCACTGGTTGCTTAATCCAGGAAGAAACTACATAGGTAAGAATAAATGTGAACATTTAATTCCAATCTTATATTCTGTAAATTAATTATGTACATTTATATTTCATTAAATTTAAAGTTCGATTATACCAATAGGAAAAAAGTTCGATACATATTTTAAATTGTTTATTGTTGCTATTCTCAAATTTCAAGCTCAGATTTACACATGTCCTTTTGGTTTTACTTTCAAGTCGTGGATGAATTGCTGCAACGAATTTAATGATGTACATAATTTTATCTGCTTCGGTAAGCAGATAAAATTCCTAAGATACGAAGCTGAGAAATAGTAATAGCCAAACAGCATCTAAAGTAGAACAAAGAGAAAACGCGTACGCGATTTTTGTAAATATTAGGATTTATTACAGGTAAGGTTTAATTATACAAACTTTGGAAAAGCATAATTAGACTTAAATTGTTGATTTGGTGAAGAACTTATCTCCAGAGGTATTCCTTAGCCAAGTTACTTTAGCTAGTTCAAGTTTCTACTACTGGAGTTGGCAGCTTAGTTGCCGAAATACGTATTTAAATGTACTAAATATCGTAGTGGTAAGAGGCTTTTCCAAAGTTTGTATTTGTAGATATTAATTTTTGATATATTAGTTTTCAGTTTTAATTATGTACTAAGTACTTTCGCAGTATTAACGTAAAATTTTAAGAAGTTCCCAAAGTTAAATGAAGGACATATAAAGGTTTTAAAATTAAAATATATTAGATTCATATTCTTTTCATGAGACAGGATTTTTAGGTTCCGGTCAGAAGCAACACAATGAACTGTCTTTATTGGATGTTTTATAACTTTCTTCATTTAAGCAATGTTGAACCTTGAGCAGATAACCTCGCACTTTTGTTAATTTTGTTAATCCCCATTCACATTAGCTTGTGCTCATCCCAAACTAAAACATAAGCTTTAAGTAGAGTTTATAACAGACGGCAAATTTCATAATCCTAGTATAACTGTACTTATAAATTTCATATTTTTTATTTTGTAGTGCTGGTTTTGCCCAATTAGCATGTGTGTGCACAAAATGCAGAATATAACTAAAAATATTGAGAAATTAGTATGTTCGTTTAAATGTTTTAAAAAGTTTAACAGTTTAGAAGTAAATATTCAAATTTTTGTACGTTCTGATTTAGATTTTCTTATCATTGCAATTAAATGTAAGTATATTTTCATTTATGCGTTGCTATTATTACATTTTGTTTTTGTTATTTTACTTCACAATCTAAACGATGAAACGCACAAAATTCCCAATATGTTCATCTGTTACATGTAAAATACTGAAAACCCTTGTAAGAAATGTATAAGCAAATAATAAAATACAGCAGGAATTAAAACCTTATTCTTTTTTATACTATTTAAACTCGTGGTGAGTGAGTAAACGTTTACAAGAATATTAGTATAATTAAATAAGCTGCGACTGGCAAGGGTAAACTCGACCCTCATTTCTTTTTAGCTTCAGATTCGCACAGTTTAGCAGGAAAATTGATCAAGTACAAGAGAAATCCTAGAATTTTAGTTAGTCTTTATGGGAAGGCAGAAAGGGGAGTGTATTACAGTTTCTTTTCCGTAACTTTTTCAGGCTGTTTTATGTTACGCGAGGCTTCGGTCTTGGCGTTTGTCAAAATGAAAATGTCACACTCGTCCTTTTTTCATGCTTTCAAAAGATATTGCAGCAATTTTGCTGGAATGCGAATGTTTATCAAGGTTTTATTTCCGTTGAAATAAACTTTCCTCGATGACTGACACACTATAGGCAAAAATGGCATTCTCGAGACATCCGCAATTAACCAAAGCTTCCTAAGAATTAATCAGTCAGGTTTAAAAACTAATTTAGATCTTAAAAACTAATTTGCGGCTTACAAGTACCTAAAACCTTAACGCTTACGGTTTCTATAATAAAAGGGTTTTCTATTATATTATTTGGAATTCGGTTGGAATTTTTACTTTTGCAATTTATATTCAAATTAAGCTTAAAGTAGCGGGTAAACCACATTTAAATGTTACGCTTTAATTATTAATGCAGCTTTTACGGTGCACACTACTACAGAATAATGCATTCTGATTAATTCTGACATTTGGCTTCGGGCCAAATTAATTTCTGCGACTGTTCGGAAAACGAAGTCAAAATGGGACAAAGACACTTTTTGCTTTCAGCTTTTAGGTTAGTTGAGCTTTTAATCGAATTGAATGTGATAGAGTTCGTCCACAGTTAAAAACATACACAAATTGGATAAAGGAGTCCGGGGCGTAATTTATGTTGGATACCGTCAAATTTGTAAGCCGGCAACATCTATTCCTGCATGGCAAATCGTATAAACTATGCCGTTTAAACAAAACGCCAAGATATTTTATTTCGCAACTGCCATAGAAAGAAAAGTAAATTTTGTAAATATTATACAGGGAAAAAAAAGGTTAATACGCTTTTAAATAAGCTAAAACAACTTCTGTAATTTAAAGTACATCCGTTTCTAAAGGTTAATCGTGACGGTTACCCTATCAACAAGAAGTAAACCTTAATAAGACAGCTTTCCGCTGAATGAAAAGGCGAAGATCAGAAAATGAGATAGAATGAGATATAAAACAGATATAGAAAGTAAAATATGATTATGGAAGTTCTGCTAAATAACAAGAAATTGCATTACTTAGTCCTTAATAGTGGAACATTCAACAGAAACCGTGATTAAAGGAGAGAAAGATTTCCAGGGAGAATTTAAAAACACCGCGTTTTGGATAAATGCCCTTTAAGAAAGCGATTAAAGAGCGCGGAGTTATAATATGAATTTGCTGCTGATCCAGTTTCGGTTGGATTTGTTTTGTGTTATAAAAATTTTATTGGATCGTTAAGTGGTGTTTATAGATAATTGTAACCATTGTGGCTATCCCTCCGACCGAAAATTGGGTGAAACACATGCTTAACCGATTTCAGATTACATTTTAAATTAATAATTACACAGATTCCACTATATGTGGATTCGAAAAGGGATGATTCGAATTGTACCAGTGATTATATATTGTGAGCGTTCACACTTGTGAATCCACACCGGAAAAAACGCATGTGAATATGCTTTCAAAATATAATGTAATATTACCCTGAAAAAACTGTACTAAAATATTTTATGGGATATTTTACAACTTATTTTTTATAATTATATATCTTAGAGAAATTATACTCAACAAGTAAAGCAACAGTTGAAATTGTGTAATTATATAAAAAAGTATTGTTCTTTACAAAACTAAATGTAATTTCACTAAACATGTATGTTAAATATATTTAACATATTAAATTAATTAATTAATATTTTTTATCGTAGAAGCAACGAATGAAAAGATTATGTGTAATTGCATATCCTATAAAATTACATTGAAAGTGTAACGTAGTGAATAAAACAAAGTCAGATCCCACAAAATGCATCCCATTTTGTGGGATCTGACTTTGTTTTATTCACTACGTTATCTACTTATCCCATTATGAGACCATTGGACATCAACCATTTTGTTGAAAGTGTAAGATAACTTTGGAAATTGTGTATATTTTCACAGGGTGAACGATATTTCACTATACGTTAACAAAATAATGTGTAATCACATTAGCCAGGGATATGTACCTAATAATGGCTTTTCCCGTAGCCCATTATAATTATTATAGAGGGCGTGTTTGTAAACTGAAAGAAAATAGATGGATATCTAAATTTCTATGTACCTACGTAACCTTGAATAGAAATTATAATCAGCTCAATTGTGTAACTTAATTAGAAGGTTTAGCAATAGGGAATTATTGCTATTTAAATATATATTGTTATAATCACAATGTTTTCCTTTTTTTTTTGTTTTTCTTACAGGAAAACTACTGCGCATAATACAAAAAATGTTTCAAGCTATCATAGACGGTGAGGGAATACCAGCAGAATGGAAACGAACCTACCTAACCTCAATTTTAAGAAAGGCAATCGAAGAGCACGCAAAAACTAAAGAAGCATAATCGTAATCTCTATAGTGGGAAGGATCTATAGAAGGGCAATAAAAAACCAAATCGTAGATCAAGTACAGGGAAATATAGGAGAAGATCAGGCTGGATTCACAGCAGGAAGATCAACGATAAACCATGTATATACGATACAGCAACTCATCGAAAAGAAGAAAGCGAAGAATAGAGCAGTCCACCTAGCTTTCATAGATCATATTATACTATACCGAGGAGCCAATTATGGAAGGCTATGATAGAAATAGAAGTGCATATTAAGATAATTGCGACAGTGAGGAGCTTAAAAATATGGTTTCAGTGAGAGTTGGAAAGAACCTGATGGGTAACATCAATACATCTAGCGTTGTTGCAAGGGTGCTCCACTTCGCCGATACTGTTCAAGATTTCTACAGAATATGCCCTCAAGACTGGAAAAGGAAATGCAAGGTTATGGGGATACCAATTAGAAGCGAACTTCTGTATACACTGAGGTTTGCCGACGACCAAGTGGTTGTGGCACAGGATGAAAAGTATTTAAGTTATATGGTCCGAAAACTAAGAGAAGTGTATAATAAAGTGGAACTGGAAATCAATTCCAACAAAACCAACTATCTAACAACGGAAACCGACCTGCAAGGTCTTGTAGTCGAAAGAAATTTAGAAATATCAGGCGTTGAAACATTCAAGTACCTTGGGTTTACTATATCACGAAAGACGCAACCACAGAAGACGAAATTAAAAGTAGACTAGGACAAACACGAACGTGCATAAAACAACTACCCCAATCATTTGAAACACTCACATTACCAAAAAGACAAAAACAAAGATATACAACACAATCATTCGCAGTATTATGACATATGGGGCAAAAAATTGGATAATAAAGAAGAAGAACAAGGGAAAAAACAGCAGTACAAATGGAATATTGGCGGAGCTGTTGTGCGATAACTAGGAGACACAGAATAACAAACAAGGAAATACGAAGAAGGATGGAAGTAGATAGAAATATTATTATATACATAGAAGAAAGGGGTTTTTATAGTATGGACACATAAGAAGAGCGCAAGATGACAGGTGTATTAAACGAGTCATGGACTGGAGCCCCATAGGAAGAAAGAAAAGGGGAAGGCTACAACAATCATGGCGAGACAAAATAGACAAATATATGTGGAAGATGAACCTAAAAGACGGATAATGGGAAGATAGAGATGGATGGAGAGTACGGTTGAGAGAAGGAAGACATCTCCTGCTATAGAATCCTACATTTTATATATGTATATAACAATGTTGCTTAAAGTTTGCACTCAGTAAGCTCCATAACAATATTGGCTGTTATTTTAAGCATTTATTGGTTTGATTATTGTCACATCAGAAATCAGCAAATTGGAGCTCTTTACTGAAACCAATATTGCTTAGACATTATTTAGTAGTCTCGCAAGTGCAGAAAAGGAATCTTATTGAAGCAAAATTTCATGTCTAGCTGATTAATGATCTGCAGCAAGCAGAGAATGAACGGTTACTTAGGTTGGAGTACCATACTTTACGTTACATACCAGTAACGTCTCGGTCTTCCCCTTCCACCTTTTCTGGAGGTACCCATTTTAGTACCTCTGTACTTTGTACCTTGTGTTCCAGGGAATACTGACATTTTCCTCAACTTCCATGGTGAATTGGATGTTATTGTGAATTGAGTTGAGGTGTTGTAGAAACTGGTTTAGGGTTTAGCGTCCGTAAGACTAAACCACAAACGTATCATCCACATACCTGAACCAGGATTTGGGTTTCAGGTCTGTTGATGCCAAAGCTTTGGTTTCGAAGTCCTCCATGAATATATTGCCGATTAGCGGAGACAGAGGTGCACCCATGACCGCTCCTTCGACCTGTTCATATAAGTTGCCATTCCAACTCAAGAAGGTCTTCTTCAAACAAATTTCCACTAATGGAACTATATCTGTCGGTAGTTTGTCTTTTATTATCATTGCACATCATTTATGGGGACTTCGGTGAACAAAGAAAGGGTTTAAATACTTCCACATCCTGGATTTAAATTCAGTACTACGAGAACTCTGATGATGCAAGCTGCAATGTCTTGCGAAACGTTAGTTCGTTTAGGTTCACAAACAGTAACCAGTAATCCTGCCTTTGCTGAGTGTGACCTCCAACCGACCATGCAGTCCAATCCGAAAATTAATCATAGTGTTGACAACAATATGTTAATTGTTTAATATCTAAGAAAGTTGTGTGTTTTTAATGCCTATCCATTACCATTCTATTTTTCAAAATATTGTGATAAATTAAAAGCTACGTTGATTTATACTTTATCTAAAAAGCACCAAAGGTGTATAAAAATATTAAAATAATGGGAATTATCGATTCATTGGAAAGTGTAGAAGAATTTCTGGATATTACAGGAAAAATGAAAAACATCAAATAATTTTCTAATAATATGAATAAAATGTAAATGACAATCCTGCCTGCAGAGCAGCCCGTTTACTGTTTTTTATAAGAAGTTACCCAAACAATCCTATAGCGTAGCCCTAGCGTTCAGCTGATATTTTTGTAAGACAACTTAAGTACGGGTTTACATTACTACTAAAATAGTTACAAAAAAGATCAGCCATTGCTGAAATAAATAATATTTGTCTGAGTTAGAGTTGCAATTGTTGCACTGACGTGAATATAATACTTGTAAAATTAAAACAATGATATTGTTAAACAGCAAACTTTACTCTACAAACTATCAAAGTGCAAAAAATTAGTGTTTTTCGCGTATAATAGATTGAGTATTATGAAAAAGTGCCACCGCAGCGTATAGCGCAACGCACGGGAATCTCAAAAGCAACTGATTTTTTTTCGTTTCAACCACAATGACGGCGATTTTGTCAATCCCGCCTTAGCCTCGTTGAATATTATGGGAACCAAACGGGTAAAACCTGGTAAGGGTTAACCAAAGCGCACTTTTGCTTAAAATCACATGTGTTCTTTCTTGAACCTAAGGACCGAACATAGAACTATACCATAAAGTACAATAAAACTGTCTTCTGCAAGTCCTTTAGACCATTAGTATTAGAGAGCACTGTTGTCTTGAACAGCGATTGTGGAGTGGAAACTGGTCTTTGGTGTAAGGAGATAGCTGAACTTTAAAACACAAACCGTGTCACATCAGCAATTTTGCATTTCAACAGTTTATTACATTATAAAGGCAATCAAAATAGCAAAATGTAGTCTAGTGGTTAGCGCATTTGCCTTTAGATCCCAAGGTCACGAGTTCGAACCTGGCTAACGTTGGCGAGATTTTTCTAGCGGGGCAAAATCTGAAAATGCGCCTTCTGTCGGATAAGAAGTAAAGCCATAGGTCCCGTGCCACTGCGATGTGTGACACGTTAAAAATTACTACTAGAGTTGGAATTACCCCAGATAGGATAAATTCTTAGTTACGGTGTACAATGGGCCAAATGTGGCCTAAGTGCATAGAGATGCTTGGAAAACCGCGTCCTAGGTCTCGCTCTTCATCAATCAGTAAATCAATCACAGTGATTGCATAGTATAACATTTCTTGAGTTCTAATATCGTTTAGTGTAAACCCACATGTCCTGGATAGCATTACAGATGTAATGCGTTAAGTGAACACATGTTGCTTGAATAGCTTTGGATAGGACGTTTTGCATTGCTGCCTGATGACCAAACTCAAGATAAGTAAATATCCCACAAAAAAATAAGTATAAACAAACATTTCAAAATTATGTTAGGGCGGCGTCGAGGCGCCTACTAACACTAAAATAAAATGGCTACAACTTTCCCCACTATTTAAAATTTTGGTTCTATTGACAGCGCAACATAAATTGAGGGTTTAGAATGTGACATATTGCAATAATTAAATTTTTCCTAAGTTACGTCTTGCCAAAACAGCTTAGTTATCAGTAAGAAACGTAGATAATACCCACTGATGTAATTTGTGTGGGCTGTTACAATTACTGCGTGCAAAATATATTTCATAGGAAGGATAATTCTTTCCACAGTTTCTTATTGAGAAATACCAGACTGGTTTGCAGTAAAATTTAACTGCTGACTGCAATTTTATTGCTCCAAGGAGTAGAAAAGCAACAGCGTTAACGATAAATCAAAACATAATTACAAGAAGCACGGCATAAAACCCAAAAAGAAACAATTGTGAGGAAATTAAATTCTCATTACTGTGAAGCTAAATTTGGTGTAATCAGAAACCGGACCATTTTCTTAAAACAGTATGGTTGTAAGTACGTGCAAATTATTGTATATTAAATTTGAGTTCTTTGTAATATATGTGAAATTACAAACTTGATCTTCAAGTACAATTCTTTGTCATTTACTTCCTTTCTTTTATTCTGAACTACCTTTTCTTGCAGTGTTGATTGTACAGGAATCATATTCAAGCGTAACTGCTTACTCTCTAATCAATTTCAGTTTTATTTTAGCTGTAGAGGCCAGCAGTTTAATTGTCCAGGGGCGTTGGCAACCACAGCTAAGGTTCTGGCTGATGTGTAATTAATTTAATTCAAACGTAGATGCTGTTGGTAATAATATATAATAATATATTAGTATTGTTAAAATTTTGAGCATTACCAACGTATTCTCAAATATATGATGCCTTTTTTTGGACTACCAACACAGTAAAATTTTGTGTAAAAATATCACATATGGATTTGTTAGACACTCCAATATAGGTGAAGAAAGCAAGACTCAAAATGATAACTAACAAAGAAACAGGTATAAAATATTTTAAATAGAGTTGGGTAAATGCATATGTGCATATCTTTTCCTATTCAGCATAGCTTGTTAATTTTTCGTGTACCTATACACATTATTTAATATTTAGACTCATAAATAGTAAATTTTTTACATATTTTGCATGTATTTCAACTTTACGGCATGTGGCATATGTTCGTGCATATTTTGTCTTTTAAGGGCATGGAACGGCATATACTGACAAAAAAAAACTTTAAAATAAAATATCAAACAATTTTTTTGGAAACAAGGTTATTGTGTATTCAATGCTTACCCTAAGGGTAAGTTTTCAGTTTCTCTTTTGCGTCATTCATTTCTTGATAGAGCTGTAAGTGTCAACCCGAGATTTGTGAAAATGCCAAAAGTTGGTAGCTCAAAAACGGATTTAACTAAGAAGTGGTTGAAGCCGCGCGCATGCTTTAAATCTGATGGAAGTGTTGTGTTTTGTACCGTTTGCACAAAAGACGTATGTATCCCGTTATTTTAATTTAATGAAGTTGTTGCGTCACAGCTACCTGCATCCGCATATTTCTTTGTAACTAGGTACTTATTCATCTGCTCTATAGTATTTTTTAAATAGTAATTGTGGTGTATTTTTTAAATAGTAATTGTGGTAAATAAAGGGCATAAGCATGTACATCCTGTTGGAACCCAAATGAGAGCGCAGGTAGAAAAACCCATGCGTCTACGCTTCTACGCAATCTCAGCTACAGTTTTGCATATATGCATTCCTGTACCAATCGTTGCAGTGTGCAGCCAGCATTTTTATAATAAAACATACAAAACCAAGCACAAGTATTTCATTAATGGTAGCTAGTGCTAAAGCAATCGCGTATAATTAATACGCAACAAAAGTATTCCCTCTACTTAAACATTGGCAACCCAGAACATCCTTTAATGTCAAATTAAAATTAAAATTAAATTCCAATTTGTTATTTAATATTATCATCAGTCATGGAATCTAAGAATTAAGTTAGAGATTTAATTAACGTAATATTGCAAAGAAATCGGCAAAGCTCCCCTCAATTAGTTGCCATATTACCTAAGCTCTAGTAAATTATTGTACTCAGTTATTGTTTTTACAGATCAACGTTAATAAAAAGTTTCAACTTGATCAGCACGTAGCTAGTGGCTCACATCAGAAAAGAAAAAATAATGCAACAAGCCACAACAACAATTATTGCTTAATTGTTTAAACAAAAACGAAAATTTTAGCCATTCCATTAAATAATTTAGATGTTCCAAAATTTAAACAATTCTTGGAAAAATATACAGAAGAAGAAGTCGGTTCCAGGAGAACAGCTTCTAGAGCGAACATTCCAAAAGTATACGAAGAAAATCTTTAAGCAATTAGGATCGCTATTTCGAATAATTATATTTGGATTAGTGTTGACGAAACCACCGATGCCAAAAGTAGATATATTGCGAATTGTACTGTTGGTGTCATGAACGGAAATCGACTTCTAGGTTTTTAGTTGCTGTTAAACAACTCGAAAAAACCAACCATTTGACAATTTCATATTTCGTCAAAGAAACCCTTTCATTATTATATTTGCCAAATCAAGTACCATCAGAAGGAATTTCATCCATGGTAACTGATGGTGCAGTATACATGGTGAAAGCTGGCAAAAACCTAAAAATGGTTTTCCCTGGTATAAATCAAGTGACCTGTTTGGCTCATGTAATGAGTAGGGTGGCCGAAACAATTAGAGGGAGTTTCCTTTGGTGAATAAACTAATTAATAACGGGAAAAAAGTATTCCTAAAATCACCAGTTCGCGTTGAAGTTTATAAAGAATGGCTTAAGGATGTTTCCTTACCTCCACAGCCAATCCTTAACAGATGGGGAACGTGGATTGAAGCCGCTCTATTTTATTGCGAACAAAATATTGATTTTAAAATTGTTGTTAACTCGTTTGATTCAAGTTGTGCTCAGTCTGTGGCAGATTGCCACGGTATTTTGAATTGGAATCTCAATTATCCTACATAAAAACTCATTTTCCGAAATTTCCAAGATTATTAATAAACTGAAAACACAGAACCAGCTTCTCGTGGATTCTTTAGAATCATTCGAAAATTTTCATTCCATCCTCAATAAAAATAAAAACAATATTTGTAAAAAAATTAGTAATAAAATTGACGATTTAATTCAGAAAAACAGCGGACTTTCAACACTAAAATTTATCAAAGAAATATTTTAAATAGAGATTTTTAAACAACTTCAACGACGAATGTTTGGGTGTAAAGAAATCGCATTTGTTTAAATACTGCCCAGTAACATCGTGTGATGTAGAAAGAAGCTTTTCCAGCTATAAAAATATATTGGAAGATAAACGGTAGAATTTTCTAGTTGGCAATATTGAAAAACATATGGTTATTTATTGTAATACAACTAATAGAGAATAGATTGTAAATAGAATACTGTATGCATAATTTGTTATTTATATTTCTTCTACATATTCTCTATTTTTCATTTGTCTAATTTCAAATTTCAAGAACATTTTTTTAGTGTGATGTAGAGTATGCTCCTTTTTGTATATGCTTGTAATTAAAAATACTGAAGAATGATAATTTCTGTTTCAACAAAATACCACAGCATTTCAACCAAACCTGCTTTAATTTATGAATTACAGTTTAAAATAAATATCAGAATTTATCGTATTACACCATATACAATTTTTAGGAATTTAATATAAATAAAGTTTGTTTTTATCCCATCCATAAGTGCATATCTCAATAGGTTACTGCACATTCGTGCATATAATAAAGGCTTTTTGTAGCATATATCAGTGCATATATGCACTATCTTTACGGCATATCTGCCCAACTCTAATTATAAGGCACTATGTTTGGAATTAAATTATTGCAGATAAGCAGATAATATTGGGTTTTTTGGACTTAAAACAGTTTTCAAACAACGGAAAGGCGTACAGATAAGATAAATGTCAGACTCGTGAAATACTTCTTGAGAACAGTGTGTAGAACGCCTTTAATGCTGCTTGCAAAATGCAACATCAGAGGAAATGAAAATAGATGTGACAGTACTGATTTTTAAATAACGGATAGTACAAGCTTAAGCTATTGTAGACTCATCAACATGCTAAACTCGATTTTCAAAGTATTTGGTTAGTTACTTTGTTGATGACGGTGCTCGTTAGGTACGGAATAATTGAAGTAATGGTAATGTCTAACTTTATTTAACACGTATGTACCAGATTTCCTTCAAAGAAATGCGCCACCTATACAGGGCACATGCCTAGGTGGCGGATAGGAGAATGCTTTTAAAATATGAAGTGCAAGAACATAATTAACAAAAGTACCTATCAATATTAAAATTTGAGAGACTATTCGCGGAATTTGGAATGATCTACCGTCTGAGGTAGTGTATTCGGTTTTATTTTTGTTGTCGCTCAAACCAGGTTGGTGGTTGAACGCTTCGATTTTCCCACGATAGAATTTCAGAAAATTCGCAAGCCTAGATACACGTTCTTCTAGATTTACCCAATTAACTGATTGCCGGAGGCTGTAACTAGATGCTCTTCTGTACTTGATTTGAATTTTCCTTCGAAGCCGCTGCCGCAACAAATATATTCTAAAGTGGAAAACAATACAGAGTGGCTCATTGAGGACGAAACAAGCGTGTTTTGTGACATTAAACTTCAATTCTTGGAAAAACGGCCGAACACGTCAAATTAGTTTGGCAAATATTTCCGTGGACTTACCTTCAATCCCAAACTTAGGATTACTTCCACCCTAAAAATGTTAAATTACAAGGGGTATGTAAAGACATACCATTTGTAAGCTCGATGAAGTTGCTTTACAGTCTTTTTATTTTTGGCTTTCCAGCATTAGTTCCCGCGGAAATGCAGTCCTAAATTTCAGGGTAGTAAATGTTCGAAATGAGCACCAACAGGAAAATGTCGGCGCTTATTCTGAAGCATTTGCTGAGTGATTAGACGGTTGTTGTAAATCTTGTAAAGTTTGTTTCTCTTTGAATGATACCACAAAAAGAAATGTAACAGAAATAAATCTGACGACCTTGAGGGTCATCCCATAGCGCATCTTCCTCCTATCCATTGACCTGGACAACTTCTCTCCAGATACTGTCGAACAACCTGTACATAATTCGGAGGAGCTTCGTCCTTTTGAAATATCAAATGATCTTCGAGGTAATGAATCATCATTCTCTACAATATCAGTTAACATTGAATTAATGTTGTCTTGTCACAATTGCAAGCACATCTGCCCAGTCCAATTACCAGGTAAGAAAAAAGGATCCACCAGACGATCACCAAAAATGCCAGCCCAAACATTTAATTTTTTTGGACAGTGAGTATGTGTTTTGTGAAATATCATCAGATTGGAACAGCAATAAGAATGACGATTGACTTTACCATTTAAGAAAGAAGGACATTCGTCGGAAAAACAGACGCCAAAAAGAAATTTTTGGTTATTTATAGTTCGTTCGCTTATTTTCTTACAAAATTGCAAACGGCGGTCAACCCATCTTCATTGAGATCTTGTATCGAATGAATCTACTAGGGATAAAAGTTGTGGTGTTGCAAAATTTGTCGAACATTTATTTGATTAATACCCGATACATAGGCTAATTTTGTTTTACCCTCAATGCAGGATCGACAAGAAAGTGGCTCAGAACCACGACTTCCACCGCTTCATTTCCTACCGGCTTTTCAGCATTATGCTTTTTATTTGCGACAAACTCGGTCGCTCGAAATTTTCGTAATAAATGAAGATATATTGGCGATTTACATGCTTATCTGAATCTTTCTGATTGAAAAATTCGGTGCTTTTAGTGGCACATTCATTGTTTCCGAAGAAAAACGCAAATTTTCAACTCTTTCTGAAATCGAATAACCATTTTAAATGTAAACAACGACAACTACGAATTATGGCGTGGGCTGACTTAAAAACAATCTTCAAATCTTTATCCCAAAGTATGGTCAAGCAATTTCGTCTAATCATTCCCTAATGCTCCAGAACATTTACTACCCTAAAACTTTGTACTGCATTTCCGCAGGAGCTAATGCTCGGAATCCAAAAATAGAAACACTGCTGTAAAGCAAATACATCGATCTGTCGTGGTATGTCTTTTAATACCACTTACCTCTTAAATTTTTTACAGTTAAAGTCACCCTAATATTGGGAGTAAAGATAGGTGAAAGTATTACACGTCCTCCTGGTAAATGAATTTGACGTGTTCGGACGTTTTTCGAAGAATTGAGGTTCAGTTTCAGTTCTACCTCTTTTGCGTAAGTTTTCAGCAGGTTCACGAAAGCTAAGTATGTTCAATTTTTTGAGGTTATTAGGGTGGAAGAAACACACTCACACACAGAGCTAAAGCGTTGGAGTTAATAACATCACCAATTCTAGTTTGAGATTGGTGACTGTCTAATATCGTGTATCGCTGGAACTCTGAAATCATACGAGGAATACAATATGACCTGGAAACGATCCGAAAGATTAATGGTGTTTAACTTTTAATAAATTAAAAGTAAAAATATTAACCCGCCGCGTTTAGCTGATGCAAGGCTATGTTATTCAAAGACGATTATTTTTTGGTTTTTATGCTAGACATTTGTTACTCCCATTTCTAAAATGTTATATATGCGAGACACATTACACTGAACTTCTTTTTGTTCTTGTTGTAACGGGTCATAAAATAGTTTTATGTCTTCTCGAGTAAAATTTTTGACGCGCGTTGCAAAAATATTTCTCTTGAGACTCAGTTATTGGTGACTTTTCAAAGTCATTTTTTTCACTCTTTGCAAGCCGATCTTGTTTGTAAAGAAAAGGAATCCGGCAGTCAATTTCTAAAAGCTAGTTGCAAAATACATCACGCATTGTTAGTTCGAAGAATATTTTCCACATTTTCAGCCAATGTTGAGCCTGCATTTTCTAATTTCCTTAGGCAAACCGTTTTCATTTTAGGTTAGTGTTACTAAATTAATTTGCAGTATGGGTTCATGTTCGAGTTAATCGTCCAATAGGAACGCAGAAGTTGAAATGCTTTTGATGCTTTTAAATATCCCATTTTTTTCGCTTTTACTACCCTGACAGCATTTTCCATCGCTTCCGTATCCGACTGCTTTCGCTTGCGTTCTGGTTTAGACATTTGCGTTATAAAAAGGCGAATAAGTTTGCTAATAACAGTAATCTCATACTGCTAATATCTAATTTTAGAAACCTAACAGGGTCCACTATAAGGTACATTATCGTTTTACAAACTAGTTTCTTTAAAACATCATCAAAGTACGACATTGGACAATTTTTGCTCAGTATTAAAGAGTTTAAATGACAATTAGCAATACAATCTCTCGCTTTAATTATTGTTTTAATTGTTTTGCAAAGCCTACGCGATTTTATAAAGTAATTGCATAAATTATAAAATTTCAGCAATTTTTTTTGAAAAGAAGGTTATGTTGGTTGCTAATTTGAAAAGCTAATTTTTTGTGTCTATCTAATGCTGTGACAACCCAATATGGCGGATATAAGAAATAAAAAAGTTGGATATCGTAGCTCAAAACATAGAGGGCCTAGAAAATTTCTGTCAATGTCATTCAACACACAGTGACCAGAGTTATCAAGTTTGATTGAAATAGCGCCAATGGTAGGGAATATAGTAACTTATTTCTAAAATCACAATTTCAGTTTTTTTTGTGATAAATCAAGAACCAATCAAAATATCCACGATTCACTACCCTGTATAAGTAGATAAACTTAGTTTTTATTTGATGGAAATACGATGAAGCTGTAGTGTCGGAGTACCTAAGTGGAAAATTTATAAGTTGCGTATTGCTTGCTTCTATGACAAATTTACCGCAATACTGCAAAACGCACAGATAAAAATATTTTGAAACATACAATGTGACTCGCTACAGCGGAGAATCTTCAAGGTGTTATTTTTTAAATAGAACGCCATGTATATTATATTAATTGATTAATTACTTAGCAATGTTTTCATTGGTCATGCATGTAAACGTACTGCTACAATTTGTATCGGATGTTCATGTGATGGGGGTCGGATATGTACTTGATGTGTTGGGCGGCTCGCTGCATCACGAGGTGGACGCTGGGCGCATATTCTAGGAGGACCGACCGACCATCCTCTACAGCCGGAGTGTGCCATGCGGGCAGAGGACATGCAGATCGGAGGACCGTGCTGCGTGGAGTACATCATTGGAGGGAGGGGGGATGTGCAGGTCACCGGCATGCCTGGGGAGACATGGGAGGTTTGGGCGCGAGAAGGGGGATGGGGGAGGTCCGAGGAGAGGTAGGAGGAGTACGCGCGCTGACAGAGCAGTCCGCTCAGGAGGCGACTTGGGAGGGATGGGATGGTGAGGAGCAGGAGGCAGGGGAAGGGTGAGGGGGAGGGCAGAGGAGAGGGAGCGAAGCAGGTGTCGGTGGGAGGAAGGACGCTGGATATCTGGCTGTCAGCGGCAGAGGGGAGGGTTGGGGTTGCGAAGGAGGTACAATCCAGAATCGCTCTTCCAAGTGAGTGGTAGGGCAGAGGTGGTCAGTGCGGCGAGTGTTAAGTGGTTGGCTGGTCATTGGGACACAAGGTGGGACCGGTCTGTTACCTTAGAACAATGGACAGATGGGAGATATGAGTAGGGGGAACCTTTGCTACCGGGGTTGGTTGGGATCGGGGGCATGGTCGCATAGCGGACAGTGTGAATGGGTTTGGGAGTGAATATTAAGTGGGTTGTTAGTTACTGGGAAACTAGGAGCTGTGCAATCAGTAACCTTGGAACAATATATGGGTGTGAAATATGATCAATGTGAACCCTCAGTAACCTTAGAACACTACATAAATAAGAACACTGTGAACCTTCGATACCAAAGTTTATTGGGGCCAAATGCATAATCGCATAACGGGCAGTTTCAATAAGTTGGGAGTAAATATTCAGTAGGTTCTCAGTTATTAGAAAACTAAGAGATGTGCAATCAGTAACCTTAGAACAATAGATAGATGTGAAATAAGAACAATGTGAAACTTTATTACCAAAGTTTATTAGGGTCAAACGTATAATTGCATAACGGACACTAAAAATAAGTTTGGGAGTAAATATTATGTAGGTTATTAGTTGTTAGGAAACTAAGAGATGTGCGATCAGTAACCTTAGAACAATAGCGTGATGTGAAATAAGAACAATGTGCAACTTTGATAGCAAAGTTTATTAGGGTCAAATGTATAATCGCATAACGGGCAGTAGGTTCTTAGTTATTAGAAAACTAAGACATATGCAATCAGTAACCTTAGAACAATAGATAGATGTGAAATAAGAACAATGTGAAACTTTGTTACCAAAGTTTATTAGGGTCAAACGTATAATCGCATAACGGACAGTAAACATAAGTTTGGGAGTAACTATTAAGTAGGTTATTAGTTATTAGGAAACTAAGAGATGTGCAATCAGTACCCTTAGAACAATAGCGCTGGTCCGCATTTGACTTTCAAAGCGCAAAGACGTGTTTTATCATTGTTCCGAGTGTAAGTAAATCAAGTGCAATAGTTATCGCGAGTGATCAAAGCCGTTGCGTTGTTATCACCACAAGCGAAAACAAATCAATAAAACCGTAAGCAATCTTTATTACAATAGCAGAGGACGCTGTTAATAATGTCACCCCAATGGAAATACAAGCGTTAAATAAACGCAAATCAGACACTTTGTCACCACCCGTCAACGAAGTCCAAAAACGCTACACGTGGACATCACCAAATGTATTAACTCAAAATAAGTACTACCTGCCTCCCCATATAGAAGCTAATCTGAACGAAAGCCAACCCAAAAATACAATCAGCTCTGCAAGCGCTCCGATAGCCAAAAATAAAATTCCACCAATTTATCTTCATAACACTATCAACCACCTAGCATTGACCGCAGACATCAAAAACTTAGCATCTGGCGAGTTCACTACACTCTGTAATACGAATACATTAAAAATAAATTTAACAAAGGAGGTAGACTACAAAAATTTAACTAAGCATTTCGACGATAATAATATAAAATACCATACGTTCCAAAATCCAAACAGTAAGCCGCTCAATGTAGTAATAAAAAACGTTCCAATCTCACTCTCAGAGCAGGAAATCGAAACTGAGCTCAAAAACTTGTCCTTACCAGTCAATAAAGTAACCCGACTACTGACAAAGGAAAAATATCCACTACCAGTTTGTGCAATACAACTAACAGATAATGACGCAGCCAAAAAAATCTTCACGTTGAAAACTTTATTCTACTCAGTTGTTATCGTTGAATTAAGGCGAAAATCAGTCAATATCCCTCAATGCCATCGCTGTCAGCAGTTTGGCCACACAAAAAATTATTGCTCGCTAGACCCTCGCTGCGTGAAATGCGATGGAAATCATCCCTACCAACAATGCAATAAAAAACCTGACGAGCCACCCAAATGCGTCAACTGCGGCGGAGAGCATGCTGCAAGCTATCGCGGCTGCAGTTATCACATACAACTACTTCAAAAACGAGCAAAAAATCAAGTACCCAACAGAAATTTCTTCATCAACCAAACACAAACATTTGCTGATAGAGCACGAAACCTGTCAACCCCAAACCCCCACCTTCCTAAAACTACACAACCTACCCAATCTCCTGAATCACCAATACCTAATAATCTGATCAAAGTCATAATAGATTTCTTAACCCCTTATCTACCACAAATAAAATCTTTTATCACAACCACAATCCTTCCTCTCCTTTTCAATGGACCATAGTCATCAAAAAGTATTCGAAAATTTAACCATCCTTAACTGGAATTCCAATGGCATCTTAAAACAACGTTCCCTATTCATTGCATTCCTAGCTCGGTACAATGTAGACATTGCGTGTATAACAGAAACACATTTATCAGAAAATGACTCATTCAAAATACCAGGGTATCAAACCTATAGGAAAGATAGAAAAGGCAGAGTAGCATCAGGAGGTGTAGTCATCATAATTAAGAGAAATATGGCACATAGTAGTATTCCAGAAATTCCAACCACGAGCTTAGAAACAGTAGCAGTCAAAGTAAAATTATTAGACCAGCACAACTTAACCTTAGTGTGCACATACCGACAACCCAACAAAAAACTGGAAAAAGATGACCTGCAATCCATATTTAATACATCAGATCCGATACTAGTGATTGGAGATCTAAATAGTAAAAATAGTCTCTGGGGCTGCAGAGCAGCTAATCCTGCAGGAACTAAACTTGAAGCACTAGCCACCGAGTATTCATTTCAAGTACTAACGCCTGAAGAATACACCTATTTTCCCTACAGAGCCGACCACCAGCCGGACATTCTAGATATTGTTCTGCAAAAAAACTTCAACAAGACTATATACCAAAAGGTAATAACGGAACTAGATTCAGATCATCTCCCCGTTCTGGCGTGCTTCTCATCAGTGCCGCAAACTCAGCAGGCTCATCCGAGGTTACTTAATGGACCAGTAGACTGGAACTCTTTCAAAATAGTACTTGACCAACGCCTCAACTGCCCAACCCGATTAAACAATAAGAATGATGTGGACATTGCTATCTCAAACTTTACCGCTCATATAGTGGACAGTGTAAAATCAACCACCAAAACGTCAATTAGAGCTCAGCCACACAACAACAATTATCCGCCCAGATATATAATTGAGCTAATTAAAAGTAAAAGTAGACTGCGACGTGAATGGCAAAGAGGACGAAGTCAAGAAATAAAAAGGCAATTGAACAACATAACTCATCAAATAAAAAGAGAACTTGACGAACTAAGAATAAACTCATATAGAAAGTACATTGAAGAAATAGAACCCGGCGATCCTGGAATGTGGAAAGCTACAAGACGAATTCTAAAACAACGCCAAGAGCTACCGTCATTAACATCTACCGATGGCAACGAAACATACATTACCGACGAGGAAAAGTCATCCGCATTCGCCACGCATCTAGAACAAACATTTACTCCAGTCATCAGCGCTAATCCAACACATGTATCACAAATAATAAATTGTATAGAAAGAAACTTACCGGTAATAACAGAAAACATTAAACCAACTTCCCCCAAGGAAATAAGCACAATAATAAACTCCCTTCCTAGAAGAAAATCTCCAGGATATGACTTAATACCCAACATAATATTGCAGCACTTCCCGAATAAAGCACTGGCATATATAACATCAACATTTAATGCATGCCTGCGTCTAGGCTATTTCCCCCAAAAATGGAAGCATGCCGAAATAATAATGTTCAACAAGCCAGGCAAAGACAAGAAGAAGCTAGAAAACTACAGACCCATCAGTCTTCTAACAACATTATCCAAGCTACTAGAGAAAATCATATACAAACGCACAATAGCATACATAGAATCACTTAACGTATTACCAAAATTCCAATTTGGATTTCGAAGTAAACATTCGACCTGTCATCAACTGCAGCGTATTAGCGAAACAATCGAACAAGGATTTGAAAATAAACAATATACTGCGGCAGTTTTTCTAGATGTGACAGCGGCCTTTGATAGGGTATGGATAGATGGACTGAAGAAAAAGATATTAAACATAGCAATGCCTAACTACCTAAAGGCAACGATATTTTCATTTTTGGAAAATCGTACCTTTAATGTCAGAGTAAACTCTTGTCTATCAGAAGTGAAAACTATAAGAGCCGGGGTACCTCAGGGCAGTATCTTAGGACCGCTCCTGTTTAACATCTTCACATCGGATATGCCTGAAATAACAACTACAGTAGCTACATTCGCGGACGACACGGCTATATTCACACGACACCAAGATCTAAATGAAGCAATTACCGAGCTACAACTAGCAGTAGATAAAATCTTCTTGTGGTTCAAAAAGTGGAACTTACAAATAAATCCAACAAAGTGTCAATCCAAAATCTTTGCGCTGAGAAGAATAGCAGATCCTCCTAACATCGAAATAAACGGGAATATCATAGAATGGGATCCGAAGGACTCGGCTGTTAAATATCTAGGTGTTCATCTAGACACACGATTAACCTGGAGCTATCATATTAATCAAAAGCTAACACAGTGCCACAGCAGACTCAAACAGCTTTATCCGTTAATCAACAGAAAATCACATCTAAAACCAGAATGCACAATACTCCTATATAAATCCCTACTTCGACCTCTAGCCCTGTACGCGTCACCGGTGTGGAGTAACACGTCCAAATCAAACATCAAAAAACTACAAAGGTTACAAAATAAAGTGCTGCGTATAGCTGTTAATTCTCCTTGGTATGTGAGAAATGTTCAACTACATTACGAATTAGGCGTATCTCCAATCCAGGAGTTTATTCTAAAATGTACCAAAAAGTTCATAAAAAACATAAGTGAGTGTAGTGGCGCTATACACTATAATCTGTGTCAAAGAAATATTCACACTAGACTTAAACGGAAACTACCACAAGACTTGATAATTTCCGAAGAAGAAAGTGACTAACACACGGACTATCGCAATAATCTATTGTTATTCTTAAGACGCTAAAAATAGTCTTTTGATGTTATTTCCAATTACCTGACCTACATGCTATCCATGCTATGTATAACAATCTTTATTTGTTGATCTGGCAATAAACATAC
>JABXWE010030628.1:0-23149 GCA_014611495.1 Limonius californicus
GTAAACTGCATATACAGTTTTAATTTGTATTTTATTTTATAGACAATATTCATACAGAGACCTTGAAGTTCTTCATTTTAAAAGTATATTTTCGTCTTACTATACAGTGTGTCACAAATATTTATATTTTTTTTTCATTTTTGTGACTCCGGCCACTTTATATAAATGTTACTACGTTGTTTCCATTAAATATTAATTTTGTTTTATCAATATAGACACAAATTTAAAAACAGGAGTAGATGGAAGATATAGTGTTACCAAAAACGAATGCAAAGGATTGTTAAATTGTACTAATATACTATTTTTATATTTTGTTGTCATTCATAAGGAACCTTTCATTGATATATATTTTACAAAACTATAAAGCAGATCGGAAAGCAATTTTTAAGCTGCTGATTTTACAACTTGAAGTAACTTTTTTTGTGACCTTTCATGTACATAATGAGTAAAGTAATTGCAGCGTAGAAAATAATTTTCATGTTATATAGTTAACAGAAAGGATTAAACTATCATATCAGTTCCACTAAGTGCAATCTATAGCTACGATTACACATTTTTATTAATTATTGCATATTTTATATGTCTGATAATTATAAGATACAGACTAAAACAAATTAATAATATCTAGATATTAGATATCTAGAATCGCGGAAAGTGTTCTTAATTTATCTAAAACATGATATCATCGATGTCGTTATGTACTTAATTGTAAGGGATGATTCGTTACCAGTATTGAACATTGATTAAAATCTAAAATATACAAACAACAACTTAACATTTTTATAAATAAAGCTATTTATGAATTTGTTCATTTTGAAAAACAAGTGTATAGAATAATTCTAAGTGCTCTGAACATCAATGAAGGTTAAAAATATTGTGAATGGAATATTTTAGGACCAGACTATAGAAGAAGCACAAAGTTTATCTAGATAACGAAACCAAAGACAAATGCTCATCCATTGTCGCAGCTTCTTCCGCTGATTTCTGTTAGGCGTATACTCGATCCATAAAAATACTACATACTACTACTACATAATAGCAAAAATCAGCAGGTACTGGAAGCCGTTGCAAATAGAACAGATCGTAAAACTATTGACTATAATAGTGATTTGTTATTTTTAGTTCAAAACATTATGTTAATGCCCCAATTACATGGTTTATGAATTTTAAACAGTATTTTAAATCCTCAAAAAGTGGACATTCAAATAATTATTGCCACTTTTAGCATTCCGTTTAAGAACATCATGTTAAAACCACCTCCCTGGGATGAATTTTCCACTATTTATAAAGATTATTTTACGCACCCTATTCAGCTGTTTCTGCTTATCAATTGAATTTAAAAAAATATATACATACATCGTACGTTTTTGCCATATCGTCTTGGATTCTAAGGTCTCTTATCTAATTAAGAAGCAAAACTTCGCAATCTGTGTTAAGCAACATTTATTATAATTACATAAAAATCAATTTACATTTATTGTATAATAAATGCGCTGGTCCATCGATCATATTTGAAGTCTTGTCAGAATTTATTTTAATTGGAATTATTTGTAAACATATTATCAGCAGCAGATAATTAGTAAGCAGTATTGTTGCTTGGATGTCCTTGCGTTGGTAATATAGATCTACCACACCTAGAATTCTACGCAACAGAAAAAATTCAGTAGCCCTAAGAGCCATTGTGTAAGTTAAAACGTAATATATGACGTACGGCATTTGTGTGGGTGAGTGGAATACTTATTTTTGCATAGAATGAATTATGAATTCCGCCTTTGTAGGTTGTCTTGAAATACGGTCTATTCTCGTTCTTGAAGGCTGTTTCGTACCCATGGGTGTGTCTTAAAAACAGTACCTGTGTGTGATTGTTCAGTAATAAAAAGTTCGTTATCTATTAATATTCTTTCCTTTCAACGAGGTACCAAGAATCGTGCTAGCATTCAGCATAACATTTGTGTTAGGTAAAATTATAAACACAGTTGCTCGCAAATGTTGTTTATTAGACAAATTTAAATCTGTGTACTAAGAGGGTTAAAATATAGCCACTAAATAAGCAGAGCAGAGCTTCGGCAGAGTAGCGCATGCCGCCATTTGTAGATATTTCCAGTGGCAGCAAATTCAAAAGTTATAGCACGTTAGTACAAGTTGATTTTGATCAAGTGTTTGGTATGATTTCTGTCAATGAGCTAACTTTTGCCAGATATATTTACACCCTGCAATTTTTTTTATTAAAAGCCTATAAAGACGACTAAAACGGCAGAATGTTAACCTTAAGGTAGTAGTTCTACATTAACATTTTAGGGGAGTACAAATAATCCTTTTTAAATTATATTATTGACTATAGCTGTAGAGTATTTGTTTTGTTCGCTTTGATTGGGAGAGATCTAGGACACGGTTTTTCCAAGCATCTCTATGCACGTTTTACACCCTAACTATGAATTTTACCTGCCTAGAGTAGTTCCAACATATTTACTAGTGCCATTGTATGAACGAAGGTAAGTTTTTTAGAACAGTGCATTCCGCCATTTTTAGCTATTTGCAGTGGCGGCAAATTCAAAAGTTATAACACGTTGGTACAAATTGATTTTGACAAGGGTATGTTATAACTGTTAAGTAGAAACTGGGCGCTATAATGTTTGACTAACCGCCAATAAAAGACAACCAAAATGGCGGAATGATCTAGTAGCTCTAGGTTGACTTTTTAAATGAGTTCATATGAACCTTTTTAAATTATATTATTGACTACAGCTGTTTAAAACCGACCTCGGTGGTCCAGTGGTTAGGACACTTGCCTATGGAGCCAAGGAACGCGGGTTCGATCTTGGCTGAGGTAGGTGAGATTTTTCTGGCGGGGATAAATCTGAAAGTGGGCTTTCTGTCGGAAAAATTCATACTTAAAATGGGCCAAATATGCCCTAATTGCAAATAGATGCTTGCAAAACTGCGTCTTGGATCTCGCCCAATCAAAATATAAATACAAATACAATAGATGTTGAAACATAAGTACTAGAACCACTGAATGGACAAAGGTAAGTTTCTTAAAGCAGTGCATTCCGCCATTTCTAGCTATTTTTAATGGCGGCAAATTCAAGTCATAGCACGCTAATACAAGTTAATTTTCATCAAGTGTCTGCATGCCATTGCGTTTAAATTAAAATTTACTTCTACTATTTATACCTGCATGTTGTATTTTTTTAATTAACATCCAATAAACATAACTAAAATGGCAGAATGGTCAGTGGTTCTTGGTTAAGAATTTAAAGATAACCCTTATTAAATAATACTACTAACTACTTATATCTATTCAAGTTTATTTACTGAAGCTACTAGATAAACAAAGCTTTTTCGAATAGTACATTTCGCCATTTTAGTCCTTTAGTGGCGGTAAATTCAAAAATCTGTATGGTATTTCTAGTTTTTATTAACTGGCAACTGGCTTTTGCCACTTATGCTTAAAATAATGGTTAAGATGAAAACAAATACTAATCTGTAATTACTGAAACATGTCTACTGGGGCCGCTAAATCAACAAAGCTCCTTCAGAAGTATATATTTTGCTATGTTATGGCGGGAAATATGTAAAAATGCAGCGTTATCTTTGATCGAGTATCTGTATGTTGTTCGCTGTACAAAAAGCTGATTTTGCCATTTATACTTGCTTGATATAATTTCTCATCCTTGCAAAAAAGGGCGAGGACTTTATTTAAAAAAAAGGGTTGCATCAGTGACCTAGTAGTTCTAATATTTAACAATTTCAGCGACAACTGTTGCCACGAGCTGGAACTTTGATGTAATAAAGGTTGTGTAGGCTATCAAAAGAATTTATCTTAAAATTATTTTCCTATCACCTATTGGATAAAAAATTGCATCAATATTATAGCAATAATATTTTGCTCACGCTTTTGAAGATTACTTGCGTCACGTTTGACTTACTCTTGGTATAAAATATTCAGAATTTGTTAGCAAAAATTTTCCGTTGAAGTTTCCTCTTTAATTGTCGTAGTGATAACAGTTCTTTGTTTTTATTTTCGGTTGTTCGCATGGTATTACGTTGTATATCAACTTAACCAATATAAACTAATTTGATAAAACTGAAAATCATGCAAACCATTATTTTTTGGTTGCAATACAAACTTTTGGTGAAAAATAATTTCCGGTATTCAACGTTGCACTGTTTTTTGGGTAAGCTCATAATTGACGATCTGTTTTTGAGTTTCTTATGTGTTGCTAATATTTTATTTCTAGTGAAAATTTACATCAACACCGATAAAATCAATGAAATCATTTGATATTTATAAATCATTAGCAATTCTTAATTCAAGTCTATATTCTACACAGATAATTGTTTTATAATTATAGGTAATATATGGTATTACGTGTGGGCACAACCATATCCAGTCCTAATTAGGACATATAAATCAGAATCTTTTTTCTTATTAATTGCAGGCTGTAGAAAATTCGCCATCAACGTTCAAGCTCTAGGTGATAAGTTAACTTAGTGATCTGATAAATTAATTATGGTATTAGTTTTAATTAATTTACTTGTACTTGCATTCTAATATTTAATTGTAAATCATTATAATTTAGAAAAGTGTTTAGTTAACAATTAATTACTTTTTACACTATTATTTTGATCAGTTACTCACTCACAGTATTAACATATTATTTTGCAAAGCCAAATTTACATTGAATACCATTTACTTTATAGTGAATGAATGTGTGTGCATACAAAAGACGTCACTGGAATTTTTACCCGGAAATACAACAAACAACTCACTAATAATTTTCATTTACCATTCTCAAGTTTTTAGTTTTTGTATTGGTTTTGTTAATGCCACAATGTTGAGCTTTTAAATACAAATTAAAAATGGGCAATTAAACAAATATCCCCACACTTATTTTCAATTCTAATGTAAAATTTATTGGTCTTTGTTTTTTGTATTTTTGTTATAAACAACATTTTAAATGTTAAGTAAAACGAATGAGAAAATAATTACGACATAGCTTAATATTACATTAATTTCTAATACGCATAGTAATGTTTAAAATTCACAAAAGGTAAATTCTTGGAAACTACGTAAATAATGGCCGGAAATACTCAAAATTACATACCTGGTGATATACCCAAGGCGGCGCATGTATTGCTAACATCCTTTCTCAATTGCTCGATGGCTAAATTTAGAACAGGGTCAATTTTTTCTCTTGGTAACTGTTCACTGCATGTATTCATCATACTACTATCATCTGGTTCCTCCATTTTAATGTGACTTTCCATCAAGCCAAAATCGAAGGGTTTAATGTTATACTTTTTCTGGAAACTGGTGTCTCTTAGGACTTCTCGTAATAACTGATGATCTTGATTTTTGGGTTTTTCTGGCACAATTTGTGTCTCTGGACTTTTGTAATTATTCTCTAGCAAACCTCGTCTGCTTTCATTTACGTGAAAGCTTTGAAGAATGTTTTCAAAATCAATGGCTGCTTCCTGTTTTATGATTGCACTTCCCAGTAAATCTAGGAGGTCTTGATTTTGTGCGTTAGAAATGTTAACTTGCGGTGATGAAGGCAAGTTTGAATAATTGGGTGGACTGTTTGGGGACTGCACCGATCCACAAGGAGACAAATAATTTTCTTCTTTAATATAAGAAGAATAAGTGTTAGAAACTGGAGAATTAGGGTAAAATTCTTTTTTGATAAACTGCGTATAATTCTCGGGCGAGTGGGAATAATAAGAATTGGGCGAATGTGGATATAACGAAATATCAGAAGGTGAACTGGGATATAAACTCTGGTGTTCGGAATTCGGGGAGGGAAATGTTGCAAAATGGTCGTTGGGGGACAACAAACTTTGGGGTGAATATGGGGATAAGGAACCGGAAGGTGAACCGGGATGACAGTTTTTGGTAGATGGTACTTCCAGGTAAATGCTACCAATTGGGGACGAAGGATAAATGCTATTCTGTTTGCTGGTTGGTTCTGGACCTAACAGTTTTTGAAAATCGGGTCCCAGATCGATATCGTTATTTTCCACGCTCTGAGGTGAGTTGGGAAAATACGTGGTGGAAATCTTCGGCTTTATCCCGCATGACATAGGAGGTGGGGAATACAGTGTTGCAGATGGTGAGACAGGAATAGGACTGTCTCCTCCAGGAAGCAAAGACAGATCAAAACTATCCGCAAAATTGCTGTAGTCGCAGGGCGGAGTGAATCCAGCCGATGGAACCGTTTGTGGCATCTGAAAAAAAGAGATATGTTTAATTTTTTAGGCCGTACTATAAAACTCTTAAATGAAAGGTGTAAGCTTACAGTAAATAAATAATCAAAAATCTGTAATCACTGTCTTAAAACGAAATACAGCCTTAAAATGGTTCGGTGATAATGAATAAATGATAAACGAATTGTCTTGTTGGCCAGTAGAAATACATTTATATTAAACTGTTACCACACAAAATTACAATATAAAATGGAGTAAAACCTAAGCATCCAAATAAAAGCGTCCTTCTGTTTGTTTAGGCCAAAACGTGGCTTGACAATGACCATTCCTGTAGAATATCCAGTATAACAATTTCACGCGGAAGCCAAAGCGAAACGACCTCGCATGAAGCAAGGGACTTCGAGCCTTATCCCCTTGTATATTAACTTCGATATCCAATGTTATACTTCAAAGATTATTGTTAACTAGTGAAAGATCATCAGCCTCGATCTTTTTATGCTATTCACTCATAGTTATTTTTGGAAATACAGGGTATGACAGGACTAATTAAAACTGTTTGTCTATGATTTATTTGTCCCGCCAGTTTAGGCACAGGATTATAAATCCTAAGCCGGGTAGAAGTATATTTAATTTTTATTTAATCGTATATGAAAAGTTAAATATTAATATTTATTTTATATTTGGAAATTTTTTACTAATTCCCTAGTAATATAAGAATTTTTATTAAGCTACAAATGAATTGGCATGGTTCTGTGCAGCCCAGTATTTTTAAACATGTTTGTAGTATTGTAAATATGTACAACAATTTTCACGAAATTGCACTTTTATTCCGAGGTACTTACGATATCCAAATTATCCACTTCGTGACACATATCGATCACGTACATCCATAATTAGATTAAATATAAAACAACAGACTGATCAACCTGTATAAATACAACAATTAAATATTGCCTTACTGGCAAAATCAGCTTAACTTACACGTGTGCTTCACAAGTGTTAACTAGTCTACGAAACAGAGAAACTGAATTTTTTAAATCAAAAGTTCATACTAATGGAGAAATGAATGGGGTGGGTATAAGTATGATACACATACGGCAAATTGTTTAATATTAAAGTTCCTAGAATCTGCGCGATTTAAACACGTAAGAACTTTTTTGGTTTCCAAAAGACGTAAACCGTTACATTACAAGTTACAACAGTCAACAAAGCACTCTAAAATTTGCACACAAATACGTCATGAGCCTCCCTGTTTGTTTATACTATATTTCTATTTATAATGAGGCGCTCTAAATTTACACCAAGAAAAACAAATCACATATGGAAAATTTTGCAATATTAGTCATGCAATTTTATAGGAAACATCTAAAATTATCGTCTATAGCGTTAATCAACAAACCGCTAGAATTTTTTTCGAGTGAGCTTACCTTTTATCATTATGAACTATTCCGCTAGATATTGGTACAACAATTTGAACTATTATGTCGTGATTCGATCCACACTTAACAAAATCGCGGGTCCAACTAAGGCATCCATCTTTCTCAATTCCCCGAAATGGTGATTAATTCCCTCTCTATCTTTATTAGTTCACCTTGATTGCGCCAAATTGTAGCTCGCACTGTCAAGGTACGCAACTACGTCACTTTGCTTCCTTTCCTATTCCATCCATACAACAAAAAATATGCGAAATATAAGCCACTAAATTTGCCACTATTACGTCATTATTTTTAATGAATAGGTTTTTGTTGCATTCCTTTGCGCATTCTTGTATCATCTCTTCCAACGTTCCAACATTATTGTGTAGTTCAAATCATCACAGACTTTTCAAATCGTTGAGATAGCGTCTGATTATGTCAACTGAATAAGTATTTCTATACCAAAATTAAACCACAAATTTCCCAACTGCGATTTGTAAACATCACAGTCCTAAGTAATATATTATGCAGATACCGAATAAATGACGGAAAAAATGTTTATAAACCATTAAGAAAAGTACGCTCATAAAATTAGTTTACATTAGAGAGTTGCATTATAAAACAGAGACTCGGTATTTCCAATTACATAATTTTATTTCCGTACTTGAATTTCATTATAGCTTCGCGTGTATTTCTCAAACCTGTTCAATGCTGTATCCAAATCTATATTTTCTTGTCTGTCCAGTAGTAATGATTTATAGAAATAATTGAAATTGTTCTACAGATGAATTAGAACTACTCGCCGTTTCCTATTGACAAAATTTAATAGTTTGGAAAAAGCGCAGATACAAAATATAGAAGTGATGTCTGAATCACCCTGATGTTGTAAGTAAAAGAGATGAAATCAACCATATCATCAAGAGGCAGAGGACGAAAGATAACTTCTAAAGTGATCTAAATCATGGAAAATAATGTTCTAATTTTTGAAGATTGTATTAAAGGTGCAGATCTAGAAAGACTATTTTAGGGTTGGGCACCTTCCTTTCCATCTTGACGCCCTACAGTTCATCAATGACGCATTATAACGCGATTACTGTAAAAAAGCTTGAAAAGACAATTATTATATATTACAAGCATAAACCAATGTTGTAATAAAATGAAAAAGCAAGAGTGAGAGGCGGCTCGATACAAGATTACGTTTAGTTTCGGGAAAACCAAGTTACCTTGAAAGGTGACGTGGCTGAAGTCAATCTGGTCACACAATAGTTGTAACGCCACAGTGGATCTCAAAATGTGCCACTAAAAGCTTATTTATTTAAAGAACGCAAGCTGAGTATACTTTTTGAGAGAGCCTGAAAACGTGGATTGCGGTTGTAAATGTTATAAATTTAGCTAAAAGTTTTGGGTACATTTTTGCGTCATTAATAAGTATAATATATACTTTTGTTCATAAGGCAACCCATTTGACGTCACTACTGTTTTTTCAGTTAACCTCTTACATCTTAGGTATTTTTTGATTGTACTTTTATTTGTTTTCAAGCATAGAAACGTTATCTACATCTGCTTAAACCTAACGTTTATGGTTTCTATAAAAACGTCTATTAAACACGTTTTTAAATAACACCAACACCATATATATTTGTCACGCGTTAGATATCGTTCAATCTACAAATCGTTTTACATTTCAAAGTTACACAATCAAGATTTAACAATTGTCCATGGCTGATACTAAAAAACTGATTAGTGATTGTGTTAAAATGTTAAAATCAAACCGTCTCAAAGCAGAAGAAACTAGTTTGTTTTTTTATGTTTGGTAGCAGTTGCATATTGGCATTCACTCGCAATAAAAATATGTGAGTTAACAAAGCGGTATCTTCGAACTTGAGATATTGCAAAGATATTTAAAGCATAAACAAACAAATAATTTAAACAACATTTTAAACTGTTGGTAGGTGACCTTTAAATAAATATTTCCTGAATGAGTTAACCAAGTAGAAGTGAATTTGCAAATAATTATTTAAATAACTTATATTAAATTTTATATACACGGCAATCAAATGAGGGTCCTCAAACTCAACACTATGTTGTTGATGAAGTTTTAGCGAGTATGAGAACCATAGAAAAAATTCAAGTTAATTCTATGAAATACCGAAAAATAAAGAGAATCTGGCAACATTGAAATGAAGGTGTTGGGAAATGTTTGTTAATTGTTTACTGTCTTAACCAATTAGATTTAGTGAAACCTGTTGAAATAATTATTAATGTTTTTTTGATTAATAATGTAATGCAAATACTTGCTTTGTACATACAGCAGGTAAAATAAATGTTCAGAGCGCAGGTGTCGAATATATTTTTAGTTAACTACTATCCGAATTTAATAACTTTAAATGTTAAACTATTTCTTATATAGACTGCTCCAAGAAATTAACGCACCACAACTAACAATCACAATATTGTTTAAAGTATTGCATGTAATGAAATACGTTTAATCATAATAGATAATGCTTAAAATTAAGTAAACCATATTTTATCCAAATTGACAAAAATCAACGCAATTTAACAACAATCAACATAAAAATTTAAAAAATTAAAATTCGAAAATTGAAATTGTAAGTTTACAGGTTCAGTAGGCTGTGTTTTCGCCTCGACTTGTATGACAGCTTAACAACGACGGTCTATGCTTGAAATTAACACACTTAACTGCTCTTGTTCAAGATTATCCCACATTTCCACTAATGAATTCCCTAGGTCGTTAAGAGTTGCAGGGGGTGGTTGAAGGGATCGCACTTGTCTTCCGAGAATGTCCCAGAGGTGTTCAATCGGATTCAAGTCGGGACTTCTGGCTGGCCATTGCATAACAGGAATACCAACGTCGTCTAGGTATTCTTGCACAATTCTGACTGTGTGGGGCCGAGCGTTGTCGTGCATTAATTGGTAATTGTCTCCAATGTATGGGGCACATAGCACAACATACTGTTCTAAGATACCCGTAATGTGCCTTTGCCTGTTTAAAGTGTCGTTGGGAAAGATGTGTAGGTCTGTGCGGGCTGTGAAAGATATGCCTCCCCATACCATTATTGAGCCACCACCAAATGCAGTCGTGGGGGCAAAATTGCATTGAACATATCGTTCATTTGGACGTCTAAAAACTCGAATGCGCCTATCACAACTATCCAAACTAAATCTGGACTCGTCTGTGAACAAAATGCGTCTCCAATCTTCATTTTCCCAATTCAAGTGGTTTTTAGCAAAATCCAATCTGTGGGCCAGTAGCTGGCAATCTGGTTCTCAGATTTCCTTCCAGAAGACGTTGGCGAACGGTTTCAATGCTAACCTGCATATTATGTACTGCTGAAAGTTGTATTTGGAGGGCGCTTGTGGTGGTAAAGCGCTCTCTTAATGCAAGCGTTCGAAGATACCAGTAGTAACACGTGGTCGCCCTTTCCCTGGTAGCCTGTCAGATTCGTCTCTGAAACGCTGGATAACCCTAGAAATGGTTGTGTGGTTCACCCCAAGCCTGTCAGCGATAGCGCGGAAAGAATATCCTTCTTCGGACAAAATAAGAGCTGTGACACACTCATCACTACTTAAATTTCGTGAGATACGTTGCATTTTAAATAAGACTGATCGTACAAACAATTGTTTGATGACAGCTATACGATTTGATACGTTTTAGAGTAAAACTAAACTGCAAGTAAATTGTAAATGTGTATGTAAAACCGATTAATTTTTTTAAACGAAGTTAAAGATGTGGAAACAGACCAAGAGTAACATGTGTCTATCAGGTTTGTATCAGACATTCATTCCATGCATTTGGTTGAAGTGGATAGCGCACTACTTTTCTCTTATTGCAACGTTAATAATTGCTGCGTTAATTTCTTGAACCAGTGTAGATACTAATATGTGAGATCAATACTAAAGATCAATAAACACCAGGTTCACTTTACATTTAGCAACATATAGAAATTATGCATCATATAGAGAATCTAACGTATCACCATAATACTTTCAACCAATGTTAAACGTATATTTGTTTTTTATAATTGGCCACACTACAATGCCATTTGGAGGAATCTTAACCTCAAATCAACTGTATTAACGCATGTAGTGTTTATTTGGTAGCCGCTTTGATTAAGATAATTACAAGACATGCGTTAACATTTCTTCTGTTTTGCGACTAAAACTGTTTATTTGGGACAATGAAACTAAAGATCATTATAATTTTAAGTGATTGCACATCTATAAACTAAGACACACTTCATAAGAGTCTAGTAAAATTCAGTGTAGAATATTTGAACTGGATTCTTTGAAGTAAAGTTAACAGGAAAATGTCGAAGGACGGGGAAGACAATTAACTGTTTTTTTTTAAGTAGACAAACAATTCCTGATTTAACGATGTGTAGAAGAAGCAGATGTTTATACGATAAATAAACGACTTCCATATCTGGAATCTATAGGAATCAAAAATTGCAAGAACGATAAACTTGCAATAATTCAAATACCCCAAAAAGAAGTGGAAAGTGTACACGGTGACAAGATTTTTCCGTCATTTGAAGAGATGATGAATAGTTATGTAAGAAGAATATACTGCAACAGGAATTGTCCAGAGAGTTAGAAAAAATCACGTGGAGCAACTTACTAAAAAGATGTAGTTCCATGTTCTACAGTAGACTATCGAGAAATATTTTGTAGGAGAGAAAATCATTAAATTGGCCAAAGATTGGCTCCAATGCAACCGATTGAAAATTTGCGGGCTGTTTTATGCTCAGAAACGAGAAAATAGGCTATGCAGACAAAAGAAATGTTATAGTAGTGTCAGAATCATAAAAAACTTCAAGATTATTATCATTCTATTATAACTACAATATATTTAAGCTAAATGGCAATACATTTTTTATGCCAATGTAATTCCTCATTTTTAAAGTTTATTTTAACTATATTTAAACTAAAGTATCTAACATTAGTTTGCAGATTATTGTAATTTGAATATGATTCCCACAACTCGTCTGATTGTAATTATTTAAACTAATATCACATAAAATCTACTCTTTGAAAGTTTAACATCGAATGGTCTAAATAATTATTTAAGCATCTTTATTTAAAAAAATCGAGAACATAATTTTGCCATTACAAGTTAATGGCGGTAATCTAAACGAATTATTGATATCTGTTTTGTTCATAAATGGAATGTATAAAATACGGAATTGCCTACATTAAAGCACTTAATGTAATGATTCTGGAATTTATGTTCCCGATTTCATTCGATAAATATCAATTTGTTTCCATAAACGACTTTTACATTTATGTGTAAAAGTTTAATTTAAACTAAATAAAAATTCTTGCGGAACTAATGTATATATATATCAGCCTTCCAATGTTTTATTGGTTGCTAATGTAATAAAAATACCAATAATTTACCAATATCTTGTAATGATGCCTCTTCTAAGCTTTGCAAATACTAGTAAATTAACTGTAATGAGTAATGTATTACAGTGATTAACTATCAGTGACCGGAAGCTCTCTTGTTTTTCAATATTATTTTAATTTATTATTTATATTATTCTTACTTCTTTAAACATGTTGTATATCACACCAGACTGCAATGATAAACTTCTTCTAAATGAAACTAGTAAACCAACAAATCACAAAAGGTAATAGCTTGTTAGAGTTCAACATCCATAAAATATTTACCTTATATTTTCCAGACAGTTGTGGAAATTATTGCAATTAAAAACAGATACATATGTTGCTTTTAAATTTAATATTAAGTGAATTATAAATGTTTTAGTAGTTACATCGATGTTTGGTTATATAAGAGTCGGAAATTGATTAATAGAAAAAATTCTTAGCCAACGTTATTCACTGAATATTTTATTTCAAAATGAAAACTTTATTTCCGTTTAAATTTCTAGTGTGCGTCGTAAAAGATGACGTGTGCATTTAATACAAGTTATTAAGGAGTGGAATTCCTAAACGCATTTCTTCGAATAAGAAGAGAAAGTTGGGTGTAATGACTCCTTCGACTTCCATTACTTCTCTCATTTTACTTTTACATTAGGTAGCGGATAAACATGGCTTCTAACAAACTGCGAGCCTTGAAAACGCAAAAGAATTTAAAACGTCGTATACTATTAAAAATACTACGGTTTTTAAATTTAACTACGCTGCACCTTAAGAAACGCGTTCTTATAAGGAGCACGCTATGGCAAAGCCGAAGGAGTGCTTGACATTAGCGAGGTAATTTCAAAAACGTTAAAGTATTTTAAATTACTGGTAACTGAAAAAAGTAGTATTGAACATGATTCGCCGAACGTAGCAGTTGTTTACTCGGTTTGCGCTGCGTGTTTTTGCGAATTAGCAATTATTTATTTTACCTAATTAAAAGTTCAACCAGTACCTTAGGTGATTAATGGTATAATTAATCTTTGCCAGCAGAAACACGAATTCAGAAAATTGTTTGAAATATTCAACGATATGATCATATTTATTTACAAGTTACCAGAATTTTAGAAAAAAAATGTTTACAGTAGGCTCAGCATAAGTAGAAAGATAACATTTTTAAGAATTTGGAATGTACATAACAATCTTTTGCCATGGTAGATTAAACTTTTATTGCTACAATTAGGTTAATCGAATTTTGAATATTCAAAAGAGCTAAATAAACCGGAAGTACATCATCAATGTTCAAAATGATGTATGGCTACCTTTGTAATGGACAACAGTTTTCACAAATAACTGTAACAACACTGGTGTATGTATATGCTTTAACTATCTTAAACAAGATAATGTTTAAGTTCTGTAATTAAAGATCTATGGAACACATATTCATTAAAATGTTTTTATATAACGTTAATAGTTTGTAGTGGTGTTAAATGTGAATGATAGAAATTCTAGTAAAATTTATCAATTTGGCAACAATGCATATGTTCGCGCATACATACTGAAATAGGTTAGAATAACTATGTTTTAGAATTCGATTATGAAAAACAAATACAAATTCAAAAACGATGCGTCCAAATGCAAAAAATAAAAATATGTACAGAAAAAGTTCTGTTGTTTTTTGTGAAATTACTTAAATTCTTGAAACTAATACTGGCTTACATTACAGCTCCCGTATTTTATATTATACAGTGTGATAAAAGAAAAATTAAAATCGCAGTCGCTTTGTAATTATAATAACGGGAAGTCTTTGATAAGTTGCTAAAATTTACTGACGCAATGCAATATTATTCAAATAAAAGTAAGCACTCAATGAAGAACAAACGATTTTGATCTATAGTTTCTTTTTGATCCCACTGTAAGTTGTCGATATATATTAGAAATATTAATAACAGCTGTGCAAAATCTAGACTTAAAACAACAATGCACATTCTCTGCATCATAAATTAATAAGTATAGTTCCGTAAAACGTCGGTAAATTCCATCCGGAACTTCGGGTTTTCCGAAATGAGAAAGGACCGAATGTATTGAATTCTTTGCATGTCTATGGAAAATTACATGATTTGTACGTATGTGAATTCTTAATATTGTTAACTATGTCAAGTTGTGTATATAATTAAAAAAATAAAATAGTACTTATTTAATACTCATTTTTAGGCGGCCTTAAGCATTCAAAAATGTTTAAAATATGTAAAACAATGCTTAAGATCTGCAGCGTAACATAACCTGAAAATTACATTAAAAATAATCTGTAAAAACAGTAAAAATAAAATGTTTTCAGTTATGCCATTTTTATATTGGTATTTTAAAATTGAGAACAAAACATTATAAATTTTGATAATTTAATACAACTCATAGGAACTGCAACCATTAAATGGTAATTGCGTAAGGCTCGTTTTAAAATCGTTTCAGCTTGTTTAGTAACAGTTTCAGGGTAGATACAGAAATACCGCGAATTACGAACACACCTTTACATACCGACTGATCTAACATATAATTCATTACAACATTATTGCAAAGCCTTGTAATTTTTCCTTAGCCTTGAATTGGTTCAACGAGATTATTGGAACAACAGAACAGAACCAGAACTTGTGTATATTAGATAAAGATATTTGAAGTTTGAAAATTCTAACTTAAGATTGCAGTATAGATCTGCCCAACCTTAACATTTAATTGATTAAATGTTATGGGATAGCTAATTAAAGCAATTAAAAAGCTTTGATAATTAGACGTAAACATTATCTCATACAAAGTTAATAGCGATTGCCTATATAATAAAACTTGCATGTCGTAGATTAGTTTGGAATTTGTGAAACCAGGAGGTTCTTGTATCTGTTGACATTGCCAATTTATCCAATCAAAGACACACGGGTTTACGTTTAGCAATTAACTTATTCAATGCTCTGTACATTTAAGTATACTTGCTAATATTGTAGGACGTATTGTGTAGTAAATCTTTTTAGTTCTAATACTATGTGTATTTTTTCATAAAATAGTTTGCTTACTTGAACAACATTGCATTACAAAACTACAATAGGTTGAAACTTATAAGGTTATATTATATTTAATTTTTATTAGCATTTAAAATTTTTATTACTTAATTATATTTTAAAGTTTAGATAGTCCCCTAATTATTCTAATTTATAAATTAGATAATTATAGAGTCACTACATTAGTAAAGCAAAGGATTTTTATATTTAAATTGAAAAATTCCAGCTCATAAGTAAGCAATACGTAATTTCTGTAAGTGAAAGCTAGCTTTAGACATTTTTAGTTTTACGGTTTAATTTTCGAATTTCCCACCCTTGATTTTTACGTAAAATGGCGGACTGCCATACTCTACAAAATTATTCTATGTTGATCTAGCGACTCTATTGAATTCGCTGTGATGGTGTTCTTCGGTGATACAACTCTATTAAGGGGATCCTAAAGCGATCTGGCAACTAAAAATTGGAAGTATGTTTTTCTTCGACAAATTATTATATTTTATTATGTATATATGATGATGGAATGATGGAAAACGAACTGCAGACAAAGTGCAAAACAATACGTATAATATACAATAATGTAGATTAGTAACAGAGATTTTTCACCTTACTGCAATTTTGATATGTTGTCTGTTACGTGGCAATAGAAAACTCTAATTTTAGCCTATTTTGAGTTACTTTAGTAGGACTTAACCTATATTATTAGTAATTATTGATTTGTTAATATTCTATAAAACAAAATATTGAAATTTATTTCTAAATAATATGTTCGAAGTAATAGCCTTAACAAAATTAGTTGAAAACCATATCGATAAACCTAATTTAAACTTTGTCTGTATATTATAAACAACATTTACGACTCTAAATATAATTTTTATTTATTGCTCTAATAAACACTTTCCATAGAATATCACGTATGACGCATAGCTTTGCTGCAGACTGATACATCCCAGTGTTTTCGAATACTTGCAAAATAATTGTTTAACATTTCTGAGAATAGTTATAGAAACAGACAGCCCTAATTATGAGTTTTTAGGACGATCTTTTGCAGTCATAATATTTGCGTTTTACTGGAGATATTTGTTTCTTTCTGGAATACTTTTATACACCGAAATGGGGTATCAATAATATCTGCATTGAATGTAAAGGCCACACAAACAGGGTCGTCTCTGAAGTTATTGCCAAGATATACTGAGTCAAGCTAACATTTACAATCTGCAGATGTGAAAACTGACATATATTAATCTTTGTTATTTCAAACTCAAACTGAAACGTAGTGGAAATCCGAATTTGTTCGCACATTCATATGGAACCGCAAATGTTAGGGAATGGTAATCGTCACCAACACCCTGTCAAATCAAGCAATTCGGTTTATACCATACAATGGATCATATTGGAACCAGTAGTTTACTTTTCTTTAACTAGTAAAGGGTAACAATACTAAACCCTTATATAAAAAAGATAACGCAATCTCATTGGTTAATTAATTAATTATTATATTCTTTCTAAAACCGAGGCGGGGCCAGAAGTACTATGACGCACCAACTGTTACTAAGTGCTCCATACTGGAATCAATCAAGGATTTTTTACATAAAAAATTGTTTGATTCGCAACTGTTATTTTTTGTTTCTCCTACAAAATTTATAATTAGTGGAAAAGTGTCTGCTTAGATTGTCGCCGTGTTGTTCCAAATCTAATTTTATAATATCTAATTTTTGACCTTATGCTCTTTCTTTTATCATATTCGATTACTTGTCCTATTAAGTAAATGGACTTGGATCTAAAAAGAATAAGGAATTGTTTAACTATAAGGTTAACAGAATGTAATGAATCTTTTTGGGCAAATGAAAAATTGTTTTAAATGCGATCGTCTAAAGTCTAAATTGTTTTGCACATTAAACTTGTCCTCTGTACAAAAAATATTAAGCTTAATTGTTTATTATTTTATTAAAATAGTACTTATGTGTATTGAAAACTATTTGTATTTAAGACCAATTGCGTAAATGTAGTAAACCAATATCAAAAAGCTTCTTAATGAAAGTTAAATGTTTTAATAATTATTTGTATGTATTAGCATTTGTGGATATTTTTATTCGTTGTATACGCTGAGATTCACAAAATTGGCAAAACATTCAAACACAGATTCTATGATTCATAAAAAATTTGTATAGTTTCCAAGATATGAGGTGTGCAATATGTCCAGAAAGAACAGTTTATTGGAATAATTGCGCCTGTTGTTACTCTAGTATCTAAAATATTACTTTTAAACTAAAAAACAGGTACATTTTAGACTATACAGAAATGCTACTAACCACCTTAAGTGTTTCAAAACGTTTATACAACTACATAGTACGCAGTTTTTAAATATTTTAGAATCATATTGTTTTGGTATTGTCACGAATTTGAATTTAAAAATATCTCTTAGAAACAGTCTTTCTTATACACTCTTTATCTTGAAAAACAAGGCATTTAGTATATACAAGAGTCTTAACTTTACTTTTTGTTAATACAAATTGTATCTTCATATAAAGTTTTTAAAGAACTTTTGGGAATCTTTTTCCATAACACAACGAAAGCGTATAAATGCAGCAAGTGGGAGATTATTTTCTTTCCGTTAATAATTGCAATAATACGCTGCTCTGCAGATTACTTTAATTAAAAATGTGATTAGATAATCATTTGTATTCCCTAATTGATGTTGTATTTCTTTTCTTACACTAAGCGACGCCCAATGTTCCTTGAAGTTGAAAGTCTTAATGCGCAAGAATAAACTTTTGGCCAGTTTTACCAAAAAGTTCCAATACAACGTTTATTAAACAATTTATCTTTCTTCTACATAATACGTATATATCGTATCTTTAAAAGATAATTAAAACCATTTGGCGTGCTTTTTGATAATTTAACCTTGTAATTGCGCCGACAGGCAAAATTTAAGGTCATTTTAAAGTTACTATTTTATACTAACAATTACTATATAATAACAGCCTGCCGAACAAAGATATTTGTGTTTTTGACTGCAATTGCTCTTGCTAAGATAATTTTATTAACGTCATAACTGGTTGATACTTTAAATATGAAAGCAATAGAATGATCGCATAGAAAGCTCCACTTCGAAGGTCTTTTTATTTTACTATACCATAATTATAACGGCGTGTAATATTACTTTTAGCAAGCAGTAATCTTCTAAAAATGTTTATTATACAAATTTGTTTTAGTGTATTATATTATATATGTAATTATAAATCGTAATAAAATGTGACAGTTTCTTATACTTATACTATAAGGCTGTTGTACAGACCTTATCAGCAAAATATAGCAAAAAATTGAAACTATAACTAAAAAATATTAATTCTAAATTCAATGAACTAATAATTATCATTGAATGGTATACAAGAATGGATGTTAATAATGAATGGGTTAAACAGTTAAATGTAAGTAATGCAACTCTTGTGAGATATTAAAAATTAGATGATGGTATTATGTTTCAATAACTCACCGTTTCTTCAAGATTGCTACTCCTGCTTAGAACCATTATAAAACTCTTATTCAGTTCCGAAAAATTCGCGGACGTTATCAAAAACACTCAAAAAACATTTATTTCTGTAATACACTTCTTAAATAGAATGTTGGCTGATTTAAGAACAGAATATTATCTGATATTTGCAAAAATACCCGCATATGTTAGTGTCTTAGAACGCTGAGTACCGCGCTCTTCGGTTGCCTTCAACTCAATGTGGTTACTCCTCTTTCTAAAGTCACGGCCTACTTTACTACAACACTCGCAAGCAACAGGCAAGAAACAAGTGAAAGATAAACAGGCAGTCAACCAGACAAATTATGTCTGGTTTTGTATTTTTTGTCTTGTAAAAGTTTCTTTCCGAGAAACCACCATCGATGGGGATCTTTTATTTTAGATATAAAAAATAAAATTACGCAAAAATCAAGGTTGGCGGAAAACCAATCAAGGGACACGATCAAAGTTTTCCAATACATGCTGTCAGCAGTTAGTTTTACGATCGCACTTATTGTTAATTGTTAAGAAATAAAATAATAATAGCCCCCCCGTCAGTAGAAATTTATAAGAATTACATAGAATACGATGAAAAAGTATAAAGTATAAAGTGAATGCAGTCAACTTTATATCTTTGTCTTTATTTTTTGGTAGCTATCACAGAAAGCAATTGAATAAGAAAGTCTAAAACTTTTTTTCGAAAAAGCAGTATTTTACAGAGTGGCATTATAAAAGCATGTATAGTTCAATCAAAACCCCTTCACGAGAAGGGCGAAAACATTCGAAATATTGTGGTGAGAGTACTACCATATGCGTTGAAATGTTTTTAAATAGATACATTGCAATCTACTCTTTGTTGAAAAACATAAATGAAAACCGCATACATTAAAGTGCCAAAAATGTAACGTTTAATATCATTGAAACCAATTATGAACGATTTTCCTATCAAAATATGTGCATTCATTAGAATTGTGCATTTCGAAATTCAGCCATTGGCATTTTTGGTAATGACTTTTCTGATTGTAACTGATGAAAGAGGTGATAAGGATAACAATCGCCGAGTGCAAGTAGTGCCTGACAAAGATGTCGCTTTTCTTACATTACACTTTGTTTGGTAAAGCATATCGTGGTAACAAATTCTTCTTAGAATTAATAAATAAAAATTGTATCAACTGTGTGATAGTTTATGTTACAGCTTTCAAAGAGTACCCACCAATTTGCATTTGTTAAATTCAGTTTTCTTATAAAGTCTCGGTAAACAGATAATATATGCTTAGTTTCATATGAAATGCACCACCCATTAAAAATAAAGCTACCTGTTTGAAAATTTGTTAAAATAATGTTTTATTATTGCGTATGAAATGATCACTATTTCCATTAAAAAAATCAAGTGGTTGTGGTTTTCGTCTACTGTCTCTCATAAACTTGTTGCTTAGGAACAAAACAATATCTAGTAAACATTCATTAGTTGTTTCGAGATTTTGTTACATTTTGTGACAGAATTAATGTTTAAAATGTCTCCAGTAAGACAACGTAGAAATTTTAACCACATTTCTGATTTTGATAGAGTTCGAATTAACGGCATGAAAGAAGCTGGACTTTCTTTTCGTGAAATTGGTAGAAGAGTAAATTTGGACCACCCTACAGTCTGCTTGGTCAGAAGAAGGCATTCAGCGACATCGTCCAGCTGGTAGACCTCCACGTAGCAGCAATGTTCGTGAAGATCGAATTCTTCGAAGAATGGCTACACGAGACCGCTTTCAAACAACAAGGTCTGTTGCTGTAGACTGGATGCGAGCTCTTCACCGCCGCGTGTCAATGGGAACAATTTACAGAAGAATCTCTTCTTTAACTGCACATCACAAGGCTGTTAGGCTTGCTTGGTGTCAAGAGCGGCATCATTGGAATCAGCAATGGAACGACATTGTCTTCAGTGACGAATCCAGATTTTGTTTGTGGGCAAATGACGGCCGTAGGAAGGTACATCGATATCGAGGAGAAAGAATAAATCTAGAGTTTACTGAAAGAGGCCATACAGTTCAACACCTGGAATTATAGTTTGGGGTGCGATTTGCTTCGGTAGAAGATCACCTCTTGTGTTCGTCCCAGGCACTTTAAATGCTCATCGCTATATTCATAATGTCCTGGAATCGGCGTTGGTACCATTCATGCAGACGTTGCCAAACGGTATTTCCCAGGATAACGCACGTCCACACACTACATATATTACTAGAACGTACCTGTAACAAGCACAATTGCAAATGTTGCCCTGACCTGCAGAATCACCGGACTTATCGCCGATCGAAGATCTTTGGGACACGATGCGCCGGCGACTAAGATTATCGCCAAGAGCTCCTAACAACTTAGACGAGCTGAGACACGAACTTGCGGTTATATGGAACGAGATACCCCAGGAGAACATAGACCACTTGACAGAAAGCATGCCACGACGAGTAAATGCATTGCTGTTCATGGTGATGTTACACATTATTTGAGGAAAATATTTGATAAAATTAAATATTCAAATTGAGTCTCTATTTGCATTGTTTACATCTTTCCTTAATGGCTTTTTAGATAGCTTCTTGTTACCTAATGTAGCTTCTAATTTTAGGTTTCGTAAACCTTCGAGATGAAATAAAAATAAATTAAATTCACTGCATCTTTTAGATTAAGGTATAATTCTTAATTTTTTTATAATAATTATCAAAGCTTTCCTGTATATACATTTACACTGTAGTGAGTTTAAGAGCTATTAAACATCACACTCGACGGAATTGTAATACCAAAACCTAAATACGATTAACATTATACACTATTGGCTTCAATTTCAATTTCTGTATGTCAGAAGAGAGCGTTCGTAATATCACGAATTTACTATATCCGAATCATTACGATCAAAACGTGGTTTCCAGAGATTAGATTTTATACCAAATAGATATCACTTATTAATTCAGGTGTGAAAACTCAACATACTGAAGTATATCCGTGTCATATTATGCTTATATCTTCTCTTAATGTATTATTTATGATAAATACTTTTTTTAAATAATTACTTCCAGGTTGTATTTTTTAATATATTATAGGTGTTATTTTGTAACTTCCAATTTGTAACAATTTTAGTGTCGTTCATGGATTGACATTTACGACGAAAATATTGGCAATTATATTGTAAAAACAGTAGTAGTAGTCGTAGTGGCAGTCGCTGTGGTAGTGGTAGTGGTAGTGGTAGTGGTAGTGGTAGTGGTAGTGGTAGTGGTAGTGGTTGTGGTAGTGGTAGTGGTAGTGGTAGTGGTGGTGGTGTGATAGTGGTAGTGGTAATGGTAGTGATACTGGTAGTGCCAGTAATGGTAATGGTAGTGGTAGTGGTAGTGGTAGTGGTAGTGGTAGTGGTAGTGGTAGTGGTAGTGGCAATGGTACTGGCACTAGCAATGACTGTGGTAGTTTTAACGGTAACGGCAGTGGTAGTAGTAGTCGTAATAGTAATCATCGATAATAATTATTAAATTTAAATATTTTGCTTATTTTTAATTTTAGAACAACGGTTTTGCTGTGGTTTTTTAAAGAGAAACTATCATAAAATAATATTGACC
>JABXWE010030629.1:0-17272 GCA_014611495.1 Limonius californicus
AACGACAAAAAACAATAATGGAGACAGAATAATAGAAATAAGTATAGAAAACTACCTAGTGATAGCAAATATGAAATTCAAGCGTAAAGATATACACAAATTTACAAGAGTTGTAGAAAACAGAAATGAGAAGTCAATTATTGACTACTTCCTAATAAGTAAACCTAAATGGAAAAATGTACAAGCTGTCAAAGTAATAAGACTAGCAGAGATAGGAAGTGATCACTACTTGGTAAAAATTGACCTAAAGAAGGACAAAGAAGAAAAAGAGGAAAATAGTGAATAACAACATGACAAATACAGAATGGTGGAACTCAGATATTAAATCAAAAATCAAAGAGAAAAAATATGCGTGGGAAAGATACTTAAGTACAAAAAAGACAGAAGACTACGAAAAATACATAGAAAAGAGAACAGAGGTGAAAAAGGAGATCAAGAATGCAAAAAAAGAGTTATGGATAAAATTTGGGAAAAAGATAACAGAAAACTTTAGAGACAACCAAAAACTATTTTATGCAACATTAAAATAACTTAGGCAGAAAAAGAAATATAATATGATGAACATAAGGGAAAGGACGGAAACACAATAACAGAGCAGATCAAATAATGGAAAGATGGAGACAGCATTTCGAAGAACTAACAAAAGCAAAAAACAACATAACGGATGAACAAGAAGAGTTAAACGAAAGGGAAGTAATTGAAGAAATCCAAGAGAAAGAAGTTAGGGAGGCCATACAGAAGATAAAGCTAGAAAAAGCAGCAGGAAGGGACAAAATAACACCGGAGATGATAAAGTATATGGGAAAGAAGAAATAACCAAATTCACAGAGTTGCTAAACGGAATAATGAATACCAGGGTAATGCCAAGAGAATTGAATGTAGGAATCATATTCCCCATACGTAAGAAAGGAGACAAGAGAGTATGCGATAATTACAGAGGGATAACGTTAATGAGCGTCCCCGCGGAAGTATTTGCCAGAATAATCGAGAAAAGAATAAGGAATATGATGGAAAATACAATAGAGGAGACCCAATAGGGTTTTAGGAAGGGAGAAGCATCGAAGATTTAATATTTACCATCAGACAAGTCAGCGAAAAACTTATTAAGAAAGAAAGAGATATATGTATGTGCTTCATAGATCTTGAAAAGGCCTTTGACAGGATACACAGAGAACAAATATGGATAACACTAGAAAAAAGAAAGATAGATAAAAGAACGATAGAAATATTAAAATCAATGTATAGAAATAACATAAATATAGTAAGGCCGAATAATGAAGAGTTAAGAGAGTTTGTAACGGAGGTAGGAGTAAAGCAGGGATGTGTATTGGGCCCCCTTCCGTTTTCAATAGTGCTAGATGAAGCAATTAAAAATGCTAAGAAAAAGATGAAGACGTTAAAATTGGGATACTGGCAAATGGAGCAGACAGAAATAAACGAACTTATGTTCGCAGATGACATGGCTATAGTGACCGACTCTGAAAAGAACTTGCAACATAACCTGGAAGTGCTAGAAATAGAATTACTGAAAATAAACATGAAAATAAACATAGAGATAACAAAAAGTATGGTAGTGTCGAGGGAGAATAAAACACATAGCATAAAATTACAAGGGAAACAAATTGAACAAGTAGAAAGTTTTAAATATCTAGGATCCATAATTGAGAACAATGGTAAAATTGATAAAGAAATCAACGACAGGATGGGAAAAACAGGAAGAATATACAACGTGATGAAAACGACCTTTTCGGGAAAGAAAGAAGTTCCTATAAAAATAAAAACAGAAGTAGTTAAAAATGTAGTAAGACCGACAATAATGTATAGCAGTGAAACATGGACCTTAACAGAAAAACATAAAACAAGACTAAATGCAATGGAGATGCGGTTTCTAAGATGGATAGAAAATAAAACGAAAAGCGCTAAGAAATGAAGGAGATGGAACCCGTAACGGAGAAAATAGTGGAAGGACGATTAAGGTGGTTTAGGCATGTGTGCCGCATGCCAAGAGACAGAATATCAAAAATAGTGTTTGAAACGCGAGAGAAGACCCAGGAAAACATGGGAAGAGAGAATACCAGTGGCAGCAGCGAACAAGGGAATACGATGGGAACGAATAAAACAAGTAGCCCAGGATAGGAAATTATGGAAAGAAAAGTGCAGAACGGCATCGACATAACAAACTCAACTCCACCCGCCTTACACCTAACGGTAGAAAGGCATAAGATTAAGTAAATAAGATGATAATGAATTACTTCGTATAGTTCTACGAAAGTCGAAATCCAAACACTCATATATAATATTATTATTGAGAACAGCCTTTACCTTTCATTTTTAAATATTTTATTCCGGATTAATTTGTACAATTAATCACTAAACCCATGGAAGGTCAAAACTGCAAAACTTACAATAAAAGGCATTTTTACCTTGCATCGCTTACCTTAACGAATTAGCTGCAAACCATTTCCCCGAAAGTATCCAATAAGGCCTCTCTAAAAAGCTGAAAATAAAAACTGTGACGTGTAACACTAAGTACAAAAGAATGGTCATAGGGCGAAAAATTGTGGTTAGAAAGCAATCGATAAGGAAAGGATATATCATTATAAGTCCTCGAGTTACCTCCAGGTTCTCAAATAACGAATGGTATTGCATAAATGTACACACGAAGAATGCCAACTCTGTATTTAAGTAACTCCGTAGCAATGGGGCAAAATTGCAGACATCCCGTAATAAGTTATTGTTGCAATTTCCTTTTCCGAATAATTTAATGATCTTTAAAATTTTTTTAATTTATGATTGATTTCTTCCTATTAAGCAAATAAAAGTAATTTAAGTTACTCATGTGTAGAATAGAATTAGTTACTAGCAAAATGAGTGAAAGGAAAGCTAAAACTTTTTAATTCAAAATTAGAAAAAATCGTACAATTATTCTTAATTTTTCAAAAATTACAACTTAGAGAAACTAATTTAGAATTAGCATTGATGCGCGCTCTTCTGCATATTAAAATGATAAAAGACTGACCGAGCAATTAATAAAAATAATCGCTACGGCGATAATTTTGCAAAGATAAAATCAATTAATTATTTAATTAATTGATTGTATATTTAATCCAGTGCTCAAAAATCGATTAATTGCATTCAATATGTAATTGATATAGCTGATTTTCACAATAGATTATTGATTATACATTTTCACAATCACACACACCTAGTCTTGGTTTGCCAATACAGAACTAGGAACAATCAATAATTGTTTTGACATTAATGCATATAGAAATAAACTGCTATTAAGGATACGAGATGTAATTTTAGCTATAAATTCAAATATAAAATAAAAGTTTATTAATTTATTTAAACAGAAATATAAAATTATTTTCAAACCCCTAGGTTTCATTTTTAATTAGTAACAAGCAAGAGGTTTTCATTCTCGCTTAGTCCACTGCCAAAGATGTTCGTTAATACTTTGGGAAGGTGTTCAAATGTCATTATATTGTTGCTTCAGGATGTTGATCAATATGTTTTTATTAGGCTTTTAGAAATACTTTAATATTTATTTATCTGGAAAGTATTATAAATATTCATCTTCACTGGTAGGTAATTGGGAAAGGTAGAATTTTTAACAAGAATTAATAAATAACAAAAAAGGTTCCTAAGGATAAAAACTAAAAGTATTTTTATACACACATGGCGCCAATGTCCAAAAAATAAGCCGATAGCATCTACATTGTCAATCGAACAACTTGCCTTTAGGGAACTTCAAACGTACGCCGAATGGAGCGCGGATTTTTATGGAATAGCCCATAGCGTTAAAAAAATTAAGTCAAGGTTTAAAATTGTCGGAAAAAATATTTTGTTGATGTGGTAACATACTGAGATTGCGTCCACGCTAAAAACCCAGCGAAGCATGAAAACATTCCTGGCTCGTAGTGCACCTCTCTAAAACGAGCTCTGAATCGAGAGACATTTTAGTGGCCACTAGAATTATCTGTAAATCAAAACTCGAACCGTACGAAAAATTTGCATTTGCGCGTTTTCAGGTCAGTGGTTAAAAGACTCCAAAAAAATGCAGTAGTAGGTGGCTGTGACCGTACTGTCTTAAAGGAAGCAAAAAAGAACTTGTACTTGCTCCACATCGGCACGCGTTTGTCGTAATACACTTTCAAATTACGCTTTGTATACATAATAGCAGTACAGTAAGGTTGTTTTTTATTAATTATAGTGAACGTTTCGTGGCCTGGGTTAAGTATATAAGCTGCTATTTTCAATCCCAAAGTCAGTATCCTCCTGTAGTCTACAGTGATAATACAGCAAACATGTTCTCCAAGGTGTGTTAGGTGTTCAGTGATAACATTACATTCATTCCATTGCCGGGGTTGAAACAATTATTATCAAAAATAAATTAGTATTTTTAATGGAATTCGAAAATATTTATAAATTACAGTGATTTAACCCTCGCAAACTTTTAATATCTTTAACGAAAGCCGTTGGACTAAATTTTGGATTATACAAATTCAGTTAGTGAAATAAACCTAATTTCAAGATGATCACATGGAAAATTATTTGAGCGTAGATGTAAATCGGATTTAAATTTTGGGTCAAAATGTAGACAATTTGGAATTTTTACTTTTTACTCGGCATTGTACCCTTACTGCATGACCAACAAAGAAAACAGCCCGCGTTATTAGAAAACATTCACACCTTGCAAAAGAAACTTTTGAAATTCCAAAAAATATTTTATTAATTTATTAAACTATTACTGCAAACGGAATAGCGCATTTCCTGCGGTTCTCTTCCCTTGGAATGAATCAGTTCAAACTGCAATTGTAAATTAATTAGTAAAAGCCCTATTTGTTTATATTTCAAAATACTTACATTTTCAACAACTAATCACAATTTGTCCTTCCAGATTGTAGCCCTTTGCGCAGTCGTGGCTTGCGCCAATGCTGGTATCATCGCCGGCGGCCACGGATATGCCGCTGCCCCCGTTGCATACGCCGCCCCCGCTGCCCACGCTGTCGACTACTACGTAAGTAATCGAAAGTTTGCAACACACATCCTTCATCTTTTCACCTCAACCTAACCACAATTTCGTCCTTCTAGGCACATCCCAAATACGAATTCAACTACGGAGTCGCTGATGGCCACACTGGAGACCAGAAGACCCAGCATGAAGTCCGTGATGGGGATGTAGTAAAGGGCTCTTACTCCCTCCACGAACCCGACGGCACCATCCGTACCGTCCATTACACCGCCGATGACCACAACGGCTTCAACGCTGTTGTATCCAGATCTGGTCACGCAGTCCATCCCCAACACATCGCCGTGGCCCCCGCTAAGGCCATCGTAGCCGCCGCCCCCGCTATCGCCGTTGGACACGCCGGGCTTGGACTTGGACTTGGAGGACACCTCGGTGGACTTGGTTATGCCGGATACGGAGGCCATTTGGGTCACTACTAAGCTTAAATGATCTCTTTTATTTATGTCTCTTAAGCTCTTAGACTGTCCATGTTGTTGTATATATACCTCATCCTCTTCATATTGTACTCCCTCATGATCTTGCTACTTCGCGCGCCTGTTGCGTATAAAAAAATGTATATGTGCAATTTATGTATTTATTTTTATAAAATAAATATGTGTCTTTACTTGAGTGTTTTACTGAAACATCATTAGACTAAATCTGGCAATTAATACTAATCGTTGTTGTATAAGAGACCTTGCAAGTTTCACAACTAAAACTTTTGGAAGTAGTCCTAAAAATAACTACTTGTGCAATTTATTGAGAACGCAAATGCCACGAATACTAAATGCAGAAAAGTGATTACTTTCCGAAAACTGCAAAGGTTTCCAGAGCACTCACATCCATGATTAAGCGTACGCATTAATTAGTTCTAATTTTATTAAGTCTATAAATGTAGCAAAAATTTCAAAATATGAATGCATAATCTGTAATTTATAGATACTTAAGCTTTGTAAAATAATCATCTCTTTATAACTAATTTCTTAAGAAATAGCCATGCAATTAAATCCAAAGACAATTAAATCGTTAATTTCCTTTTCGATTTAGGCAATGAAGACATAATTGTTACGCCGTATTGAACAACCCAACAAAACAAAAAAGTTCGGGAAAAAAGCGCCATTTGTACTATTAACTTGAATTCAAATTGCCTGCAAATTACTGTAGCAAAAACTAACTAATAATTTTATATGTAATTTCCTGCGCTGTAAGTGGAGTTAATAAGGTAGGTACATCGAAGAACAAACTCTCAAGTGGAACGAAATTTAAAATTTAAATTAAGGTCTTGTTATTATGGACTTGCAAAGGGAATTTATTAAGTTAGAAACGGCTATACAAGTTACAAGTGCAGATATTTAGAAAACTAGTATTTAAATCCCACGGATATAAATAACAACTTTATGGCAGAAGTTATATCTACAGAATACAAAAATTACGCTCCACCATTAAATATAAAACAAACAAAAAATACAACAATATGCTGACATTCAACATTGCATCCCCAGTGTTCATTTAGAAATTGATTAAAAGAAATTACGATTTATTATTAATGTACAGTGTGATCATTTTATCTTGTGACAAGTAGGTTAGCTACATGTGCAGGAAATGCATATTTAACTTTTGTTTTTAGCTGTAAAACATATTCTTCTACATTTAAGGGTCCTTTGGACAGGCAAATGTCAACTACTGTTTCGTTAAAACTTAAACTTCTATACAAAGTTGTTGATGTGTATAAATTCCAATAACAATCAGTTTCAATGTATTCTAATACAGAGAAAACGAATATAATGTTGATTTTGGGAAAATGCAGAGGGACGGCAGTACTATGATATGCACAAAGATACCCGGATAGACCCCTTTCATCACATAATACCTTCAAGCGTTTAGAAAGCAATTTGCTGCAATATGGGCAGTTTTCCAAGCCAAAGATAAGACATGTCTTATCTTTGGCTTGGCTTTGTCGTTATAACGACATGTCACAACTGTAAAAGCTGAAGCAGCAGTCATCGAACAAGTAACTGGTAATCCCCATATAAACAGTTGCAAGAACTGTAGGCTTTAGCCAAAGTTCAGTATTTAATACTTTAAATGCAAACCCATTTCATCCTTAGTGTGGTACTTTGGTGCAACACCTTCCTGAAGATGATTACCCACGTTGCGCGATTTTCTGCCAATTTTTAAGTAGCGGAGCTACTACTGATGTACTATTTTTAAGAAATATTATATTTTTCGACGAAGCGATGTTTAGTAACTATGGATATATCAATAGACCCAATTGCCATTTCTATTCACAAGATAACCCACATTGGATTCGGCAAGCACACTTTCAAAGAATTTTTACTGTAAATGTGTGGTGTGGTATCATTGATAACTTTATGGTTGGTCCCAATTTATCTGAAGGCAGTGTAAATGGAGAAAAATATTTACAATTTTTTAAAAATAATGCACCTCAATTTTTAGAAGTCATACCTCTTATGTTAGACAGCGTACGTGGTTTCAAAATGACGGAGCACCGGCCCACTTCCATAGAATTTTAAGAAACTACCAAGATATCAGATTAATTGTACGAAGTGCAAGTCATCCTTGGCCTCCACGTAGTCCGAACTTGACTCCGTTAGATTTCTTTTGTGGAGTAAAGTAAAAAACTCCTGTAGAAAGTTTTACGTGAAAAAATGATTGAATCATGTAGGTCAATCACATCACGCATGCTAACTCGTGCTAGAAATTCTCTTCTGCGGCGAATTAACTTATGTGAACAACAAGGTGGACGGCAGTTTGAACATTATTAATTAGTGATCATCTTTCTGTTTTTATTTAATTTATTTTTCTTGTTGATTTTATTGGTATGTCAACATATTTTTAAGAAATAAATATTGTAAATGTACCTATTGCAAAACTGCATCTTATTTAGTAGTAAATAATTTCAGTGTAGTTTGTTAGTACATCCAACGTAACTTTGACTTTTATTTATTTAAACAATGTAAAGTTTACTAAGACACCTATGGAATATAAACAGCTGTAATGTGTGTAGCCTACCTACCTGTTACAAGATAACGTAATGACCCTGTACACAAAACGTAGGTATTTATCTCATATTAAACGCTGCAGCAACGAAAGTGTGTTAAAATTATATTTATTATTTCGATGAATAATTATTTCCTTTGTTTTTTGTAAAGTTTTATTTTAAGTTTGTCATTTTACGTATTACCCTCTTTTTGTTTTGGTGTCTCACGAATTATTGCAATAATAGCCTCCCCTATTTTAACTAGGGTCAATCAGCATAACAAGGAAGGTAATATGGCAAGTATTACGCTTCAGCCACCTATTATTGCCCCAGGGTATTATCCCTAGGTACTTATTTGGGACTCGTTCGATCCTTTGAAAAATCTACCTAGACTCACTGCAGCTTCCGGAGATCGAACCTGAGGCGCCTTGCATTGTAAATGGCGGCTGTAGCTACGCCATCGCCCAAATAGTGATAAATTGTGCTACGCAAAACTATATGTGTTAATAACCAATAATTAGTAAGGAATGCCGGCGTTTTCGCAACGTTTTGCGTGTACTTTAATTTGACCCTGGCTAGAAGAATGTCTTGACCTCTTGTGCCTTTCGACTTGCCTAAATTATAGATTCCGTTTAATTAAAATAGTATGAAAGTAAAATATATATTTGAAATGCAATTTTTGTAACAATGCAGCACGATGTAAAATACGAACAGACTAAAAAACCGTGACCATGTGGCCAGTTAAGAATAATGTTTCACAAGATTTGATCTAGATTGCAGTGGTGCTTACATTTTTATGCTTGACAAGATAGGAAAAACTAATCAGATATTGCAAGCTTTAATGCAAATTATTAGAAATTTACATTTGCTCTGCCTCCGGTGTAGGTGGTATTATGGTTACTTGACTACTATTTATAGACGAATTTAATGATCCTGAACACGGTTTTCAAATTAATTTAAACTAATCAGTAGTTACGTACTCAATTTAAACGCAAGCAACTTAAGTCAAAAGCTTATCATTCCCCAAGCTTAAACTTAAGGCCACAGTCTGTATTTATTCAACTTCCAGGTTTTTACATACCTACTAGGTCTGTTAATCCCCGGACTGACGCTACCGCACTGAAGTCACGTAAAATTAAACAGGAAGTTAAGCAGCATATAATAGTTCACAGTTTTATAAATATAGAATGGTCAAATGAAAATCCAGCAGCTGTTAGTTTCCAGACAGGATTCTACAGCGTACATCATGATTTAGTCAGTCGTCATGGAGCAACGTGCAAATATTAAATTTTGTTATTAACTAGAGAAAACTCTAATAGATGCTCATAAAATGTTAAAATCTGTGCACGGTGATTACACGTCGTACTAGTTTCCTAAAATTGTTTAAACGTTTTAAAGATGGATATGCAGATGATCAAGATAGAACGGAGCGTTCGTCGATCTCTAGAAGTGCAAGAGTTCGTCAAATTGTGTCAAAAGACTGCCGCAAGATGACAGATGAGTAAATGACATCCATAACACGAATAAGGGGACGATTCGACAAGCTGTATTTAAAGATTTGAGTAAGAGGAAGGTCAGACTTGTCGTGACAATTCAAATTTTCTTAACTGCATCCTCACTGTAGGGTGTTTTAGTACAAACCTTGTTATGTTCATGTAAGTTGTGTCACTGGCTGGATTAGAGTCATACTGTAATTGCCGCTTCATAGGAATTAAAATTCTATTTTAGTTGCCATCTTCTTATGTCGATTACAGTTTTCGTTATTTTCCTTTTAATATTGATTTATGACGAGGCCAATTTCGATAGTTTCCCTTTGTAGGCTAGATTTGCCGTTCAAAAACAATTCTTGGGATTCTGTGTTGACGCTCGAAAGTCACACGTGTTGTTTTCGTTCTAGAATCATTCCATCATATTTCGAAATATGTTGCAATCTTTTGGGGTAATGCAGGTTTGCGTCGCGATATTTCCGCAGTCAATCTTCCATCTTCGTTGACTCCGGACTTCCCAAATTCCATCTACGGGGGGCCGTAAATAAGTCGAGTGCTGCAGGGACGGCTTGGGTTTTCGATGGGTGTCTATCATGTGTGATTTTTGTTTCGCTGTTTTACCGTGGGGTGAAAACAGACCTATCGACAAGTGTCGGATTTAGAAACACACTGGATTTTATCCCTGGAAAGGCAATTTATTGAAAAATTGCCGATCGCCTTTGGTGGATTAATATCGAGCCCAGTTCCTGTCCCTCTAGTAGTACCGTCGGTGCGACGAACGCATCGAAGTTTTGGCCCTTGATGTTGACTCCATTCCATCCAGTCTTCAGGGGCGTGCTTGCGGATTTTCCCGCATCTTGTGAACGAAATTGTGCCTATCTCTCTCTATCCCATTCATCGGAAGCTAAGGTAAAGAACTAGGTTTTTGTGTGTTGTGAAAAGAAACCTATACGCGCTAACTTGCAATATTCAACGTAATTGAACCTTTTGTTTTGAAACAAGAAGCGACCGTCAGTCGCCTATTGTCTTTGTTTGCACTATTCATTGTAAAGAGAAATTTCTTTTATATTGTGTTATGCTTGTAAACTCGACGCCTCTGGCCACGTAGTTGTTTGAAGGAGGTAAAAATCGCGCGCCAGCAGCGGCGGGTTTGTTTCTTGAACGTTCAAATCAATCGTTTGTAATATAGAACTATAAAAACACCATTTGCCGTCATTCTTGTATCGTCATTTCCAATAATTTAATTATATGTGTTTTAAAATTCACTGCCTCTTTTATTATTTTGTATTTGTGAGTGCATGAATTTTGCAAGCTTTATAAACAGGAGGGAGGCACAATAAAGGTGGAGGACCTGCAATCAGCTGTATTAGGAAGATGGCGCCCACTAATTTTGACCTACTCTGTACACAAGCAGGAAGATTTCCTCTCGTAAGCGATTTCCGTGAACTCCCCCTACTCCTCTGAGCTAAGCTGCAGGCCTTTTTCCACCTATCCTGTTGCAGGTCGACGAAAAAGCTCGTTTGGCTCGTAACAACCTGAATCGAAACATCATAGCATGCAATGAATTGGAAAATTGGCACTAAGACCCAAAAAGTTACGTTTGTAAAAATTCAGAATCAACGCTGATTAGTAATCAGTGATTAACTTTTCCGATAAACAAAACTGGTGGTTGGAGGACGAACAGTAATAGTGCATTTTACGTAAAGAAATTAGTGCAACTCGTTTCTTGAGTGTGCCTGCAAATTCGAGAAGAGGCAGTTTCTTTTTCTTTTATGGCAATGCACCCGCCCATTCTATACTAATTAAGCAGTAATTTCTCATGACACATGACACTATTGAGATCAATCACCCACCCTATTCATGTTCTTGATACCAGCAGACTTTTTTCTGTTTTCTCAAAGAAAAATAGACATATCGAAAGCAGTTTCTTTGGTCGCCCTTGCCAACTTTCAAAACGGTATAATAAGTGTATAATAACTGCATTGAAGTAAGTAGAAGTATAGTAGAAGTAGAAATACATATCAATTATTTTTTGTGTCACATTGTGTTCCTTTTTATGGTGCTAATAAGAAAATTAAATTAGAACTTACAAACATTATCCCTTATTATTTTTTTATGATCTTCCAATTCAAGTCGTATCCAAATCTACAACTTAACAAAATGTTGTATTCAATTATTTCTTCTAATTTCGTTCCAGAATTTAAAATTTACACAAGAGTTATTCGTAGAGCTCAATTCTATCGAGAGAAAAAAAGTAGCAAACAAGATGTAAGATCTAATAAATAGAAAAAGAATTCCTCTTTATAGTAATGGATTCATTGCCTATTTTCTGTGGGAACTGAATGTTTTCTTGGCTGAATACATATGTGCTCACTCAACCAAACATTCTCGACTACCGCATACCTGTTAGATAATTAGTAACGCCTCTAAAGCATGAAACACGCCAATCTGCTCACCTGGAAGAAGGCTGTTTAAAAATCACGGCTTACTATTTCACTAAACGTTAATCTGATTACTTGTCACACAATGCATTTATTTCAGTTGCGAACAATGCGGATCATAATCAAAATTTGGCATCGTTTCGGGAATAACCGTGACAGCTTAATGACAGTTTCCTTGTTTTCTTGAGAACAGTTGTGACCTACAAATCAAAAATGTACCTGCATTCAACTATCAAAGTTAATTCTAGGTGTCTTATTTTTAAACCGTATGTGACTAGTGTAACCCACTAAAGAAAAATATATCGATCGCATTCCTCCATTAAGCGATATTAATTACAAGCAATAAATCAGTAGGGAGAACAGGTTTTCGCGGTCTTTCCTACGCTCCTTATTTTGTAAAATTCAATTCTGCACCTATCTATACTAAACAACGACACCGAATAATTGAGACGTGTGATTTTGTTAGATAACTAGGCCTACACGATTTCACATGTGCGAGATTTTTGCTACACGTTACATATTACACCATACTGAAGAAACAAGCCCTTGAGCGTTGTCTGCTTTGTATTGTAGGATATTTTAAATCCAAAAGAAAAAAGATATCAGAATATGAAGTACTTTGTGAGTAACATTTTTTAAGCTTTCTACAAATTTGGACACGGGTTAGCCTAAAACGTATTTTAAAAACTAAACCATAGTTGTGTCTAATCTAAAATGCAATCAAACTACCCGGAGCTGATCCACGTGATTAAAAATTAATTTGCCTGGAAACTTTATACAGGATTTTCTATCAAAACGGTGTATTCAGTAGGTTATTGGTTATAGATAACTCAGGGGCCTTTTCAGCTTAACTTTATAATTCTAGGCGCCTGCTGTTTCAAACTCGACATTGTCAGGCTTCATAGCATTTCACTAATCTTAAGTACGGACATGTTCGATGTAATCCAAAATCGTTGGAATATTATACACATTTTGGAATACAGCACACGCCGCTTAATGTGATCACTTTAGGACTTGGGGTTTTTGATAACGATAACACTAATAAATTGTGAAACCATTCTTTCTTTGAATCAAGCTGTTGGTTTCCTTTTTCGTTTTTTCACAAGCATCATGTTCACGAACATTAGAAAACCAAAGTTTTAATGCGGATTCTACTTGATCACTTTCCTCCTTCCCATTCTTCTTCATCTTCAGCAAGGAATTCGCCTGTTACATCTGGATTGTCTGCTATTGCCGTTCTTGCGATGTTGAATGCCAGCTGTCGCGCCATGTTTTGTGCGGTCTTCCTGGCAGTCTGTTTCTTGTGGTTATTCATTTCACGCTATCTTGGTCAGCCTAGTGTCTTCCATTCTAGCTACGTGTTTGTTCCATTCCCTTTTTCTTGTTCTTGTCCATCGTAACACGTCTCCTTCTTTACATTTCTCTTTGATGTGTGTATTCCTTTGTCTGTCTAACATTGTGTATCCTGCGATTCTTCTAAGGATCCTAATTTCAATTGTTCTTATTTGCCTTTCAGTTTCGGCGCTATCAGGTCTGACATCTGCTCCATACGTCAAGACAGGTCTGACGCAGGTTTTATATACAGGGAGTTTTTCTTTTCAGTCTACATTGCCTATGTATACTTTTAAAAAGAACGCATTAATTACGCCTATTATGTAGGCAACCAACTATACAGACAACTACAGCATGCTGTGGTCAAAACAATCAAATTAATTCAAGGTTAAATATAAAATTAGTCTTTATTTAGTATCTTCTTGCGTTTTTTATACAACCATGTACAGTAAAGACGAAAAAGTGGAAATTCGAATGTGGTATCAGAATAGCAACAGCTTAAAAACTGCGAGAGACTTATTTTCACTACAATACCCAGAAAGACCTATTCCTTGTATTCGAACCATACAAACAATTGTTAGAAAATTTAGATCAGAGGGATGCGTAATAAATTCCCATAAAATAAGAACTAACAGTAATCACGTTTTATCCGAAGAAATAAATACTTTATGCTACATTGAAGAAAACCCCGTAGTATCACTACGAGAAATAGGTTCACATTTTAATGTTTCTAAAAACTCGATATTTATAACACTAAAAGAATTTAAATATAAATCGTCCACATTTTCTAATCACCAACAACTATTCGATGAAGACAAAGAAAAAAGAACAATCTTTTGTGAAACATTCTTTAATTTGCTAAATGAACATGAATACCTACATTAATTTAAATAAGATAGTTTTTAGTGATGAAGCAACTTTCATCATAAATGGAGGAGTCAAATCACAAAATTTTTGGTATGTATTATAATCCCTCATCTATTCGCTATCTGTTATCCTGCTAATCTTATTCCTTAGATATTTAACCGCCATTTACGAAACTTAACTCACAGTCAATACATTGGGAATAGTTGAAAATAAGCTTATCGGTCCATATTTTATTGATGGTAATCTCAATGCAGCCAAATTTTTAGAGCTATTAAGGAACGACATCATTCCGGCAATAGAGAACTTAAACATCGATGACCCGGGGTTTCAGATGGATGGAGCCCCTCCGCATTCCACGAATGCTATAAGAAACTTTCTAAACGACCGGTTTCCAGGACGTTGGATAGGACGATTGGGTCCCGTACCGTGGCCCCGCGTTCTGCAGATTTGTCGCCCAATGACTTCTTTGCTTGGGGATATCTGAAATCAAAAATTTATACAAATATTCCAATACAAAGTATTGATGAATTAAAAGATCGCATACATACCGAATGCAATAGCTGGAATCCTCACTTTCTTGCGAATGCCGTGCGTGCTTTTCAACACCGTTTAGGTTATTGTTTAGAAGTACAAAGTGGCCATTTCGAATACTTGTTATAACTATTGTTTTTATTTTCATTTCCGTTTTCTGTTATTGATATTTAATGTTTTACAATAATAATCGTCGTTGTTGTTCCACTCATTTTGATTTACATATTTAATATAAACACATAGACAGTTAACTGTACAATGTATAATAAAAAGAAAAATTCCCTGTATCTTAGATTAGCAATCGATGGTCAGGTGTTTGTTTTTCCAGATGCTTGTTTTAAGCGACCTGAGATGGCTTTTGCTTTGTTAACCTGCTGCCTCACTTCGTCTTCGAGGTATCCACTGCTAGAAATTCTTGTGCCAAGGTAGTTGAAGTGCATCACTGGCTCGACTGGAGTGTGGTTCAATTCTAGCTTGCATCGTAGGAGTTTCTTTGATGTGGTCATTGCTTTGGTCTTTGTTGTTGGGATTGTCAACAATTGTAGTTAATTTTAGTGTTTAAATTGTCAGTTTTCTTTGCAGATTCCCCATTTCAAACCGTTTTTTTAATCTCACAAAATTGACAGCAAAATATTTAGTTGTGCTGCTGTATTCTGCTGGCTTATTATCGGTAGCTTATCATCTACTCTAAACGGTTAATTTTTTCTTTTAATCTAAGATCACTTTTTCTTTTTTACATCAGGCATTGCGAAGAGTTAGAGTAGAAGTAAGTTAGCTGCTGCCAACCAGCCTACAGGCTGTTAACTTACAAGAGAGAGAGAGAGAGAGAGGGAGAGGAAGAGAGAGAGGGAGAGGAAGAGAGAGATCCAGTACCATTCTAGCTTGAAAATACAAAAAAATGCATGCCTACAAGGTTATTGCACGTAGACGAAATCATTGATAATATAAACCAAAGCTATGATTACTATAGACTGTGTTTTTTTTATGTAATCTCGTATATGTCCGGCTTGTTCTTCGGGAAAGTGATAATAATATCCGAATAATAGCATTATCCGTGATTCCAATAAACCGCGTGCATTGTATTTTTACTGGTTTAAAACCTTAATAATATAGAGAATCCAATAGATCGGAAATGATGCAAAAATGTGGATAACAAATAAATTATATCAATATCTGATAAGAATACAAAAATGTTAGTACCCTTACATGTTTCCAGCAGTAGAATACAAAACACAGTATGCCAAACGAAGGACGACATGTGACGAACTGATCGTCATTTTATGGACTATTAGGATGCATATTCAGCTCTAGGAACTTTGTTTTATATGCAGTACAAACTGAGAGGACTGAAATTATCAGAATTCGTTTATGTATCTGGATAATGAACTTCCCTTTTTTATATAAGGTTGTATGATTTCATATTAACCAGTAACAGAGTTATGAAAATATTTTAAAACTTTAAACGATATTCAAAATCATCAACACTTCAGCATACATATGGGCAACCCCCGGCACTCCACTTCTTCTGAATCTTAAAACTATTTGATTTGGCATCAAGATTAGAAGTCGAAGCCAGTGGCAGTCCATAAAGGTAGGTCTTGTTAGATTGGTAGTATTTTTATTTATTTGTTTTCTTGTCGATTTGACCAATGATATTTGTAGATATTTCATACATACCCTGAGAATTCTAAGAGTTTCATACAACATATTTTAGAATTGGTAAAAAGTCCAAATTTAAAATATCATGCAATAATTGAATTAATTTAAAAATATCGTAGCATTTAATTAACAATTTATAATTTTCATAAAATTATAAGAATAAGACGCTAAATAGCTCGTAGTAAGTTTAGAACACCAATAATCAGGGCTTTAGCATAGCATTTAAGGCACCTGCCCACATAAAGCTTTATACCAGAGCATTATATTATAAATAAATGAAATAAGAAGTAGCAACTAGTTTTAGTTCATTTACTATTAATTTATTTTATTTAATAATTTGATCCCAACCTTGATTCGAAGACAGAATGATAATTTGGCCCTAGAACTAGGAAAGGTTGCCCATGCCTGCTGTGTTTCCTTGTTTTATAATTAAACTATGGACTGTATTTTTTATACTTAATTTATTATATATTCTTGTAAATGCTAATAACATTGAGCCTGCTCGACCACCCTTCACGACGTCCTCAGCAGCTCTGATTGTCACAAGCGATTTAGACAATAGCGCCAAGTAACGGCGGCAAACATAGGGATTGAAACCAAAGGTGGTTCAATGGTTCTACACTGCAGTAGTTAGACCCATGACAGCTTATGGCACCCTGGTGTGGTGGCCTAAAGTAAAGCAAACAACAACACAAAACTTGCCAGGATACAGAGACTGGCCTGTTTGTGTTTATGTGGAGTCATGAACGGTACTCCAACGGCATCTATGGAAGCCATTCTGGGGCTAATCCCTTTACTTATATGTATATATTGTCGTGATATTTTAGTTAACAATGTATTTTCTTTCCCCTCATTACGTCTGTAAATTTTAGTTGACCTGTTGTAAAATGTTTGGCACATCGAAGGATGTGACTAAGGGATATTGATTTATCCATTTAAT